>NADL03000125.1:0-247655 GCA_002205965.3 Kappaphycus alvarezii
CCCGTCAATAAACTTAGCTTTGTATTTGCCTTTTGCGTCACCAGAAAGATAGGCGAAGATACTTGCGGCCTTCCCCTCATCGCTCTTTTCTCGCATTAAAACATTAACATATGTGTAAAGAAACTCTTCAACATCTTCATTCTTGCTCCCTGTGAACGATATACGAGCAGCATTATGATCCATTGCTGCAAAAAATTTATAAAATCAAACTGCAAGTGGACCTAATACTTCACAACTCGATTACCTCGGGTGCAACCCCCTCCACAAGAGTACCAACTGTTAGGGATAAATCAGCAGGGGAAGAGATCCTCAGAACCAGTTTCCCCAAGAAGGAGGTGTTGTAAGCGACAAAAGTGCTACCGTGGTATAGTTGAAAGAACAGAAAGGAGTGGATAGGGAAGACAGTTGAGTGGGCTCACAAGCAAGTATAAGGCAGTGTCTACCACCATCTTAGTGACAGCGTAAAATAAATTCCTGTTGAGTCTGAAGTTGACTCTCAACTTCCTAACTATCTGGGACTGGGCTTGAAGTTGTCTGCCACACTGCTTCACCCCCACTAAAGGAAGCAGTTTATTCGGCTTGTATAGACTTTTGGCTACCCCAAAAGTCTCAAAAAAACATACTAATAACCAGAAAATGCATTCACGGGAATCGAGTGAACCAGAGAGACTATTAGAAGATATTTACTCAACGTAAATATCTAGGTGCCATACCCATGCCAGCCACCCGTCGGCCAAGGGTGGGAATTGATGTGGCCATTATATAGATCTTTCAGAGTCACTCGTAGTATCACCCACAACCTGGAACTGTCCTGACATCTACTATGACAGCGTGTCCTAAAATAAAAAAATCAACCGATGAATTTGCCACACTCACCTAAATTAAAAATATCTTGCAAATTCAAAAACTGTAAAAATATCTTCCTAATTCAGATACTGTATACAATTATTGTCCTCATCTAGATTTTTTTCGTGTGCGAATTTGCGGACATCAGGGTACCTGGGGCGAGTAAGGGGGTTTGGCAAAAGTACTGGAACCACACGGAAAAGTCTTTGCTCTTGATGTGCGTCCTCAATCCAGGGCAAGGTGCACAGTAGGCCCAGCTTTTGGTACCGAGGAGGGAAATGCTAGCGCGAAAAGCGCGGGTGCGGATGTTTCCGAGCGGCAAGGCCTCTTGCGCAGCCATATGAATTGCATCTGTTAGCTTTTTCTGCGATGGTGGGTTGGATGAGCATAAATTGCTAAACGGAATTCGTTCTGAGGGTCGACAAAGAGGCGCTCCATGTGGTAAAGGCGGCTGTAGCATCCTCGTACCGCATCAGGTCTTGAACACGGGACGGCAAAGACTTCTCGCATAACTGCTGCGTCGCGGCGCTAGACGCAAGAAACGAAGCGGCGGCAACATCTCGCGCGGAGAAGAGGCCTATTACCAAGGTCGGCTTCTTCTTCTGTAGTGCCTTAATGGGCAGTTGCAGCTCCTTGAATATACAGTTGTCTAGCATTCCACCCGCTAAAGTACGGCAGCACCTCTCGATTGAGGTGTCGAAGTATTCGGCCCCTTTCCGCGTACAGGAGGGCGGCACAACTCGCAAGAGGTATCCCACTTTGCAAACCCCAAAGCAGTTGCGCAGTAGTTGGAATGAAGCGTGCGCGTCCTCGATTTCCATGACAGCGTTAAGTAAAGGCTCAAGGGAGTATACATGGTCCAGGAAGTATTGTTCCATGAACGTTTGGGAGCCGATTGGCGCGTTCAAACCCAGAGTACCAGCACTGCATTCCTGCCGCATATCACAGGGGTATGCGGACTGTACCGACGCGTAGGGGGCGGTGGGCCACCCGATCTTTAGGGCGATGGGGTGGAGTTGAGTCGGTCTCCTTGCTGAGTACCCACAACACTCCGTATAGTCTCGAATCCCGTCCAGGGAAACGCTGGGTCGTTGTTGTAGCAATACAGTACCCAAGGGAGCAACTGGGGAAAGAGGTTCTGGACTGCATTACAAAAGGAAGCACGGCTGCACAGGTTGAACGCATTCTGCAGGTCGACCGACAAGAGCGCATATTCCGAGCGTGTACCGAACTTGTCCACGATGCATCGAACACCGTGACCTACTGCATCTGTTCCTGACTTTGTAGCGATACCAACCGGAAGAGGCTGGAAGTAGGTGGAGGCCTTCTCATCGACCCGAGTAGCAAGGCAGCTACTAACTAACCGTCGCAAAGTCTCTCCCACTGCAATGGGGCGCGGATTCATGTCTTTCTTCGCAAGTGGTGTGAGTGGGGCTCCAGCAATCCACGGGGCGAGGGCAGTAGGAGCTTTTTCGGAAGCCAGGACGTTCAGCAGTTCTGTTAATGAATCCAAGAATTTCCCCTGCGAGGAAGATGCGGGTGTCCGTAGAAACTCTTCGACGTGAGAGGGGCGAAGTCCGGATCCCCTGGGGCTGAACCGGGTTTGAAAGAGCGAGCTGCCCGCAAAACCTCATCCTTTGTGATCGCTGAGATATCGGGGGGTGCGGAAGGCGGTTCAAAGTGTTCCTCATCCTCCCGGGAAGATTGAGGATGTTTATCTCGGAGGGCGTCAGACACCGATTTAGTGGCCGGTAACACCCCTAGAGATCCTAATGCCTGTGCAGCTTTCCCATATGCTCCTTCGCGGGCGAGTCTCATGGCACGACAGATGTTGGCCTGTTTCTGTTCCTGGGGCGTTAAAGTTCGTTTTGTTCGGGAGGTCGCTTGTTGAAGTGCGTTCTGCCATAAGGTTTGGAACTGTCCTGCATTCCACAATTCGAGCCGTTCTCTGATTAAGTCACTGGTTGATTGGACTTGCGTTTCGGCGTTCGAACCGGTAGCACCTGAGAAAGGTGAAGTATTGGAAAGCATCACTGAAGGGAAAAGAAAAACTTTAGAGAGCTTCTCTTCTCTGCATCATTATGTCCGTGTGCGCAAGCCCACGCTGCGTCATGCGTGGCGACCGACAGGGAGTCACTCAGTGCTGATCGGAATCGTGTAGGGATATGAGACAACACAGGAATGTGGGTCGTAAAGATGTCCTCATGGCACGGCAGGGGGTTGTGCGTGGAGCGGAGCATGCCCTAGTGAGGGTTGCTGATCTGACGCGAGTCCAGTCGTGTGTGCGGGTCGCGGCGGTTGATCGTCGGCGATCGGCCGTGGGACCGGGACCAAAGACTAGCGGGGTTCATCCGCCTGCAACTGCGACTTGTGCAACGGAGCGTACTGCCTTGGCCTTGTGTCTACGGTACACTGAGGGCAGCGGACGTACGAGAACGAGTACAGTCCTTGCGGGTCCGGACCGTGTACTTTAGAGCCGAGGTATTTGTGACGACAGGCATAGTACCAGTATCCGATTTGAGCTAGACTTTTCTGCAGTTTGTGGATCTCAATGCAGCGGGGCGGACCGTGTCGGGATTATGGCGTGTGCGTCGTGCGCAGATGGGCCAGCAAGTTTGCGACAGTCTGGAGTTGCGGCTGGGGCCTGCTGCAGAGGATACAATGACCGGGAGTAGGTAGTTCCCGGGTGGGTTAGAGTCTTTTCAAGTTGCGTGTTGAAAGCCAGTGAATGCCGTTGTCACTCGAAGGGCGATGTTCAAGAGTACAGTATTTTTCTTGTCTACGGCCTGTGCCATGATGCTGTAAGCGCGAACAGTCCAGTAAGCCGAGTGATGATTTTCCGATCCCCTGAGGTCCTAGCTAGAAAACAGTGCACCCTACTAAGCGATTGGACTTACTACTGTAGCGTACAGTACTGTTACAGTATACTCCAATACTGCATCCACGGAACCAAATGACAGGGACGCACAGTCCCAGCAGGTAACGTCGCAGAGTTACCACCAACGCTCTCACTCCGGCGTTAGTCTTGCAGAGAACAGTCACTGCTCTCGAACAGCAAACAAACAGCTTGCTCACTACGATAACCTAGTCGTAGACGGAAACACTTTACTCTGAAGATGCCTCCCCCTTTCCCTCTCACTGTGAGTGTCCACATTGCCCTACTTATACAAAAGCATTCATTCTCCTACGCTGTCTGTGTATGCAACTTTGGCGCCCCTATGGGAACTCCGAATTGCATTTGTCAGCCACACTTGGCTTCCGACGTCAAACTTCATAAATTCGATCCGCGTTCACATCGTACGGTCGTGAATCTGGTCCAATGCCTGTTACACGTTGCGATCTTAGACTACGTTCTGCCACAGTACTGTAAAGTGTGCTGATCCTCGGGAGTTCCTGTCCTGTACGGTCGGTATACACTTCAGACCTCTTTGTTTTAAAACTGTAATTGTCACCCGTGCTTCACTGTCAGTTGATACAGCAATGCAATCAATCCGGTGCGGCGGAATTTGACGGATTGGAATTTTGAACTTTTGTCCTCGTCAGCGGAGGAGACGGTAGCCTGCGGGATAGCCGATGGACGATGCGATGAAGAAAGCACGGTCGGGGTGTCGATGTTCTAAGCGATCGCCTTGGCAATGGGAAGCAGGGGGGGTGCGTCGGGCACCGAAGTCCACGTAACTTTGGATGGTACGAGAAGAAGTAAAAGGAAAGTGGGAGTAGCGTGATAACCAAATGAAAGTGGCGGAAAGAGAATGTCAGTGAGAAAACAACGGAGATCGAGCGTGCAAGGTCGGCCTGCTGAATGGCACCGAGCGCCTCGTGGCGGCCCGAACAACGACGGGGGACGAAGAGGGGGGGGGTTGAGGAAGGAAGAGAACTCTTCAAAGTCCGGAATTGGTTCAGAATTATTCAAACCTAATTATTTTAGGTTTGTTACAGTGGGTTATTCAAGAATATGCATGTTGTACCTGCGGTAAAGTAATACACTGGGCCGAATCGCATTTTTATGTTTCTAAATAGTGTTCTAGAGTAGTTTAGGTCACCTTGGAACTATGTAGTCAGCATATCTGATATGTGTGGTTTCACGCCCATGTAGAAGGATGCAAATCACTACATAGGGGACACTATATAAGGGACGGTTATTGTCGAGTAGCGGCACCAAGACCCAATCAACAATTACTCATCAATTGAGTCAAAGACCTGAGTCTATTTTACATGTCCCCCCTATGTCCAAACTGATATTCCGTTTCAGGCATGACTGCAGGAAACGTGAAGACTGGAGTGGTCTGGGCTAAGGTGCGTTCTTCGTTGTTGAAGGAGCATGAACGTGGAGGTGCAGGCCCCCCCAACGTCGATGGGAATCGCTGGGACACGTTGTTAGCCAGTCGGGCCCACTGAAAGTCCTGAGACGGATTTGTTGTATCTCAATGGCGGGGCGCAACGGTTCTTGGCATCCACGGCCGAGTTGAACACGCACGTGGATATGCCCAAGCACGTTGCACTTACGGAGGCCGTGGTCGAGTCACTGTTTCAAGGTGCTGGACGAACGCGGTCCGGGGCAGTGCTAACTTCTGCAGAGTTTCGAGCAGCACTAAATGATATAAGGGAGTTTGCAGAGTGATAGGGGTAAATTGTTGGGAGAAGAGATACTCGGAACAAATTACCCCGAGAAAGAGGTGTTGCAAGCGACAAACGTGCTACCGTGGTATAATTGAACGAAAAAAAGGATTGTATATGGTAGAAAATTGAGAGGGCTACAATAAAGTATGGAAGGGGCAGGGTCTACCACTGATTCTCTATGACCAGCGTAGGAAATTTTTTTCTTGGATCTGAAGTTGACTCTCAACTTCCTACTGCTCGGGACTTGATTTCAATTTTTCTGCCAACTTGGTTGAATTATCCATGAGGAAACAGTGTACTCAACTGATATATACTTTTGGCTACCACTGAAGCCAAAAAAAACTACAGTAGATACCAGGAAATTCAACAAGCTCTTTGTGTGGATGATTTACTCTAAACAGAAGATAATTAGGAAACGAACAATAGATTTGGTCCTCTTATTTCACGTTCGCTACATCAGATCCAAATAACTTCTCCAAAATATCCATGCTGCCCAACCAGTCCCTACAAATATCTGCTAGTGGCTCATAGCTCTCGTTTTTTCTCCTGGGAGATATCTAAACCACTAAATATATCTCCATCTGGTTCCAGCGTCGGCACTAGCTGCCCCATACTTTCCAGTCCAGGCCTCACAATTCCAACACTTCTCATGCCTCCCTTTCCCTCATGTTCATCCTCCTCATCCTCGTTCTCCTTATCCTACTCATCCTTCTCACCCTCCTTCTCATCCTCCTCCTTGAACTCGTAGACCAACTACGGAGCCACCCACTCTTCGAAGGTCTCCTCAGCTCCCTCCTCGACTTCCCACTCCTGCCCCTCAGATACTCCTCCGCCTCCTCCTCGACGAAAAAGCGACGCACAAATTCGATCACTCTTTCTTTGATTGTCGGCGTAGGTAGTAATCTCGGTCAGCAGGTCCGAATGGGAGTAAGGGAATGGCGATTAGGGGGCGGGGATGGCGATTTTTGGTGATGAAAGCAGTGGGCCGAAGTTTGTTCATTTTGGTTGTAAATGGAGTGGAGCGATTGTGGATGGAGGATGAAGGGTGTGAGGGGGAGGATAATGTGTGTGGCGGTTAGTGACTCTCAAAAAAGCTGGGTAAAATGGGTTTAAGTACACCTTAGAGGCGGACTGGAGTCGGTACTATAAAGTTAAAATCAAAATTGCAGTAGCGCATTTGTATGAAATTTCTACATAAAGAGTGAATTTGATGAAGTAGGGTAGATAAAAAGACGTAAAACGTTGATTTGGACGAGAGAATACAGTATTAAAATATCTAGGGAGAAATGGGGAAATTTGGGGTGTTTTGAATGCATGAAAAATACGGTCAGCTGTTCCCTGGGGGACGTAAAACGTTGATTTGGAGGAGAAGGTACAGTATTAAAAAATCTAAGGAGAATGGTTGACAAATTTGAAAGAGACGGTAAGCGGAGTGAGGGGCGGGATCGTTATAAGCTGCTGGATTACACGAGGAGAGGACCACTTCCTGTATTACTCGAGGAGAGGACCATTTTTCGTATTAAAAGAAGTCGCGAATTTCTTGTTGAGGGGAACCACGACGGGAAGCAACGAAGGAATCAACAGGAAATGGAGCTCAATAGGTACATGGCGAGAGAGAAGAGAAACTTTATTGGACTATTTGAAAGCATGCGCGGAGTACAGTATTGAGAGACATCGCGATGCAATCCCCGGCGATTGATAGCAATCGCAGTCTGCTGTTGCACCAGCCAGCTGAGAATGAGGAGGAGTCGATGACGGTCGGAAGCCGGAGTAGTACCTTCTGCGAGGCAATTTATTCAGAAATTTGAGTCAGCCCGGTCTCCGCCCCTGGGCCAACTGCGCCGTAGATATCGAAATCCATAGCTGGGACATCCACATGGAGTTCGTCAGTGAGATGATGATTTACCGAGCAGTGGATACCCTAATGGATATTTCAGTACTTGAAGACGTGCCTTCATCTTCAAAGGTGGTGAAGAAATCTGATATTTTATTCGATTTAGTTGCTATCCCTGTGCGTGCTGATCGCATTTATAAAGCCTCACCTGACCCACTCACGAACTTTGACAATTTTCGACTATCTTTCATCTTGTTTAGTCCGAACAAGATGAAAGATAGATACCTGTTACGAGTTTTTGTTACGAGTTGGCAGAAGTATTCGAGCGCCATAGTTCCACCTCAGCTAGCGCTTGAATGAAATCTTCAATTACTGTCTCTCTTTTCATGAAAAGATCTTCTCATAAAGGGCAGTAACGCAAGTTGCAGCGTTACGCCATTCTAAATTCTCCTATCCGTGCAAATGATACCCGGACCGGATGCTAGGGATCCAGAGGAGCTCACGATACATGAGCGCAGTACGCAGAATGAAGGCGCAGCTTGGCAATCCAAGAATGTCTGCCGAACATTACGAGAGCATATTTCTGGACAACCGAGAAGCGGGACGGTTGGAGTGGGAGATGCAGTCGCTGACGGTGAAGCAGATAAACTCGGCGTTGTTGATGGGGTGACAGATGGAGAAGGTGACTGGGACGGAGCCGCAGACATCGACGGAGCTGTAGAGAATGATGGCGAGGCTGACACGGATGGGGTGGGCGTCACCGCTGGTGTCACAGAAAGATCCTCTTGGGGGCCCGGAAGGGGGTTCTCAGGGTCTGTGCAAGCGAATCCCTCAACCGGTTCATTATCTTCACGACGGGGGGGCCTTACACAAGGTCGAACCCTGCAGAAATCTGGCGCATTATCGCAGTCCTCCAGGGCACGTCGGAGGCGTCGGCGACACCTGTCAGGGCACGGTAGTAGAGGGAAGATGGGCGGTAGAGATGGAGAGGGGACACCGAGGGGCTTGGTGTGGGGCTCGGGGTCGGAGACAGAGATGGTGACGAGGATGGAGTGGAAGACGGTGTCGGATCCGAAGGACGCCTCGGGTCAGTGCAAATGAACCCTTCGTCGAGAACTCCGCGAAAGACGTCGGTGCATGGTCGTATTCTGCAGAAGTTCGGGGCGGAATCACAGCTATTCAAGGCCCTGTTGATTCCACGGAAGCATATCTCCGGGCAGGTGATTTGAGCCGAGGCAATAGCGAAAAGTAGGGTAGCAACGATAGGAAACGCAAGTTTCATTTTGAAATGTTTGCTGAGTTACGACGGGTTTGCAGAGATACTTTTGTTGCGGAAGAAGCGTTAAGTTTGAAGCCGAGCCGAATATATGTAGAGTTTGTGAGGGTAAATGGAAGTGCAAAACAAAAGGAAGGTAGTAGGCCAAGCGCACGCAATAGGTGCAAGAGGATCAGGCAAGACTACCAATAGAAACTAAGGAGTGTAGCGGCAGTTTTCGCCCATGATTTTGGTCACGGAGCATTGCTCCATAATCCCATGGATATTAGAGGAGCTCAAGGGGCAATTGCTCAATTCTAAGTTTGGTATGTTTCGTATGTTAAGAATACTGGTGTTGCCAGAATGGGGATATACAGTACTGTGAGAAAATTGCCAATTGGTGGTGGGAAACACGGGAGGTTTATTCACTGTAACGGATATGCTGGCCGAAAGCCAGTCAACTTGTATAGTACTGTGATGTGTATGTACGTGAAATTTTGCGGCAGGCACAGATGGCACTCAACTCAACCATCGGCTAGAGGGGAGGCCAACAACCAACTGATGATTGCCAGGGGAAGAAAAACTCTATACGTAAAGGGTACAACTCCCACACTTCGTTAAATAGGTGTTTGAATTTGGTGCGCAGACAGTAGCGGTAGGGGTCGCAACCTTTTGGGTTGATTCAGTACGTGAAGGTGGGGAAGTCTTTCAGAGTTCAATAATCGTACGTAAGGTTTGAGTGAGAAGGTTATAAAAATTACTCTACCATATTCGGGATTTTTTTCTACACAAACCTCTCCGCCTCTCAGCCTTTCGAGTTTTCACACGAAACACATGCCCTATTTCCCTATGTCGAGGGACACGGGGGGTTCATTTACAGTAACATATACGCTGGTTGATACTCAGCTTGTATGGTATTGTGCATGCACAAACAGTACGTAACGCATCTTCACTATATTTAGGATGCAGTGTTGTTGATTTCCCGCAATATCTTATGCCTCTGACCTTTACTCCCAAACTCAAGCTGAAATGCAAAGGTGCAGCTGATTAGGTTTGAGCCAATATGTCAATTACAGCCAACGAGCCGTCTCGCGCCCTTATCATGCAGTAAGAAGTACATATAGTAGTGCACTTGAAAATTTTCTGCAACTTCGATAACTTTAATGAGCTGTATGCTTTCTTCTGCGAGATGATATGGTATTTCAATAGATATACACCTCCAAGATTTTTCAATTCAATTTCTACACTGAAGAGAGGCAGCAGAGCCATCCGTGAGGAATACACATAATATTCTATTTGGTGAAATATGCAGTGCTGTATCTCTGTTGTTACATTCGCGGGACCACAGAAACCAGTTGTGGACACTGCAGCAAAGGGGATTTTGGAGAGGGTAATTGAATTATGACGGAGGACACCTGGGACGGTACCAGTTATGCTGTAATAAACTCATAAATTACGGTTGGTGCGAGGAATGCTTGCAGCCGTTGAGGGAACGGCAATGTACAATACTGTATAATGTACTGTACGTTACTGTACATCCGTGTTAGAATCCAGCAGCTACTGTACAAGATGCCCTGTACTGTGCGGTAGGCGGGTTTCAGGAGGCATGATTAATTCATCAAAATAGCATAAAATCTGGTAAGTTTAGCGGCGAGGGTTCGCCTTGAACAAGAGCATTCCGTAATCCCTCGCAGGATTTTGTAGCATGAAAACTGCTGGTCTTACGCCATCCTTGTGAGGTGGTCCCGCATGACTCTGTCTCCTTTTCAGACCCTCCAATACAAAACCTGCCTCTCCGTCTCGGGAAATGGCCGTCCTACACTCCCTTATCAGTAATGCATCCCAAATTCCCCCTTCTATTCGATGAAATACTGCAAAAATCGGATATATTTTCCAAGATTAAAACACCAAAACCTTTCCCCACACAATAAAAAGTCAAAAGTTAAAGCTACATGTGATTCTACACGTCGACATGCTTCCTGTACCTCTAGGGCACCCCCCGATTCTCAACCCTTTAAACTCTCACAGCGGACGCACCCCCTAATTTCCTCCAAATGAATTATTATCGATCACTTTAAATACATGTTCTGGAGTTACGAAACGGTCAACTTCCATGGACATGCACACTAACGCAGTATGCATGTTGACAAGGTATCAGTCAGGTTATCTGTTACAGTTTTTAGACCCCCAGTGTTCCCCCCATTTTCCATGGAAATCTGTTCACACAACCCATTCATCATGCGCTTTCGTGTTTCCGATTTTCTCCACAACCGCCAATAATTATTTTAGGAAGTCTATCAGACCTAGAGTACAGCCATTAGTTTAGCGAAGGATCGCTCTTCTCATGTTGGCAAAATAGCCAGTCTATTTCTGCATAGAACCACCACAGGATTCTGCGATGCCGCCACCAAAGGCGAAGAATCTGATACAAAATTTGAACTTGGCAAAGGGAAAACTGGAGGTGATCGGCTATGTACACCACTGACACCCCATGTTCAGAAAGTTCCTGATGCGAGAACAGTGCAGCCAGTGCTCACCCGAAATCTTGTTTAATCAAAGGATGAGTACCTGCCTATAGGCCTGTTCCGTACATTTCGAATGTTTCCTTGAAAAACCCACTTTATTATCCACTGGTACAATTGCCTTGGACTACAAGAGTTGTGGCTTGGTGTTTTTTGTCCTAACGAATGGCAACAATACCTCATCCAGCAGCAACCTTGCGCCGGCATGCCAAGATTCTGACTAGGTTTAATCCCCCTCAGTCTTCTTATTTTGCCGTTGTAGGTTATATGCTCATGTTGAAGTTCTGTTGGGCATATCCTTCCAATATAGGGACGTTTTAGTTAAGTAGGGTTTAGCAATGAGCACAACTGGTTATCCAGTTACAGTAATTCCGCAGTCTGCGCAATTTTTTTTGGCAGAGTGAAGGACTCCTTACGTACGGAGCCCTCCATTCAACACTGCTACGCATATTAAAATAACTTTCATCTTGCCAAAAAAATCAAAAGTCAAATGCTTGCGGATAAGCGCCGCTGTCCGTAAACCCCTTTCAGAGCGATGAAAGCCATACGCTTTGTAAGCGTTAGTGCTGCCAAAGACAAAAATGGGGAAATGGGGGGTTAGTTTACTGTGGTAGATATGTGGGTTGGTACCCAGTAAATTTGTACCGGAGCGTAGATAACGTATCATGGTCAAGCCAATTGTGAAACAGTACAATACGTCAAAAACAGTAGATGGCACTCCAATCTACCAGAAGGTGGAAGGGAGGCCAACCAGAAAACAAGCGGAGTTGGAAGTTACTGTCAATGCGGAGTGCCCCTGTAAAAGAATGCCTTTAACCTTCGAAACCCGTCCCATTGTGCGGGTGGCAACAGCTCTCGCGAGTTCCTTGACGACGGAGAACGCCGCCGGATGCCATCCTCCAAGCGTTGAGATGGGCACAGGAACCACCTTGTTTCTCCCAGGCAGCTCAGCAAGGAACGCTTGGGCAAAAATTACTGTAGTTTAGTGTAACAGATAAGCTGCCTGATACCCAGTTATTATTTTAAAATTTGGTATTGGCAGTAACCTCCAACGCAGCTTGCTTGCTTGCTGGTCTATCCTCTACTTGCCGATAAAGCGAAGTGCCGTCAGCGCCTGCCGCAACATTTTACATGCATGCACGTTACCATACAAATTGACTGGGTATCGGGCAGCTTATGTGTTACAGTAAACGAACATCCCATGTTCCTCCGTTTCCTTTTTTATCTTCTATTCACTGGGGGTCCCGTCCATTACGAATAGACATCTGCATTCCGGGTGTCTATGGTATTCACACGAGTTATATTTCCGTCGACATTACTCTGTTTTGATTCCACCCGCTGAAGCATAACGTATTAGCCTCGTGGATATAATCGACTACATCTTCCATGCATTAAAATAACCCAATAATTCCCCCGCTGAAGTGTCAAATGACGAAGTAAACTACCGCATCGTTTCCCCCACATTACTATTGTCCATCCTTCTGCTCGCCGCCACATCTCGCCGAATACAGTTACCACAGGCGCTGTTTCGACACTCGTAGAGCACGGAAAACATCGTTACACGGCGGTTACTGCAAAAATTAAGCGAAAGAGGTACATCTTAAGGGGGGAAAACGAGAGGTCTTTATTGAGATGTATGGAATGGCTGGAACGCATTTGGAGTTGCGAATTAAATATAGAGAAACACAAACACATTTACTAGATTGACTAAAGGTAAAATAGCTAAAACATGACGTATAACATAACCCGTGTTCTCGTCGCATACGTCGTCAGAAGCCGCTCGACATAGATGGTGAAGCTAAGAGGGTTAGGTGAGTTAAATTTTGGAAATGACGATTTCCATGAGATGGTTAGGGTGCTAGCGTCTTAACCCAAATCACGCTAAAAATTGAGGTGTCCTCAGTCCCAGATTTCACGAGATGTGACAGTCATCTTGAGGTGACAATCATTCTCACGGAGGGTGGATCGGAGGTACGCAAGTGCCTTCATCTGTCGCGGACCGTTCGGTCCGTCTCTGTAACATGAACTTCACGCTAAAGCCTTGTCGTGGTGATCTTCGTTCAGAGAACCGAGAGATCGGTTGACCATTAATTTAGCACCTTCATAGCAGATTTCTGTCTTGCGAGAGTTTACGACTTGTTCAGTTGACGTGTTGCGAGAGCGATACTCCTGCAAGCGAACTTGAGAGCGATTAACGATGCGAGGTATGATATCGATTGAAAGAGACCCAAATATCCAAAGGACACGATATTTCAAATCACAATGCAATTGAGCGACCGAAGGACGCACAATTTTGATTCGACACGTGTAAAGAAAACAATACTCAAATAATTCAAACAAATGAAACAAAGAACAAGATGACTTGTGATTGGGCCATGAAGGATGAATGGAGGGCAGGAGGCGGGAGAACAAGCGACGACTTGAGGGACCAAGAGTTGCGCTACAGGTTTCAAGTTGGCGTTATATAGCCCTGTTGAACCGGTTGATCGTGGTCCAAGTCCCTTGCGCAAGCGGTACGGCTGCTACGTAGAAACCGAAGCATATGCGGCCGTGGCAGCGAGTACAGAGTGCACAACGGCCTACGTGGCCATCATAAAAGATGCTTACAGTCAATTGATGCAACCGTGACCGCGTGACTTGTTCGAAGTGGCAGATCAAAGCCACGTTCAACCCCTTTCATATTCACCCTTAATTATACGATTACAGTATCGAATTAAACATAGAGAAAAACCAAATTCAAAAGATTTGCTTCGAGACTGCGGTTACAACAGGTGGCCGAAGAAGAAATACGAATAATCACACGGTTGCACTCGTCCATCCAAATACGACTCTCGAAATGTTCTGTCGGCTGACCGATCCATCCAGCCGAGAATACGGTATTCCTGGACCCCGATCGCTGCGCTTTCAGATGCAGCCATACGTAGAGTGTGCTAGGACCAAGTAACCTGCGGCGGTGGGATTATTTTCAGACGGGAAAGCGTAGAAGAAATGCAGATAGGTATGGTGCGAGTGCTAGTAGACAAGCGAGTACTCGGAAAGGCCCAAGAATAGCGCGATTTAGAAGTTTCCACGGCGTAGAACATCTAACGAAGCACCAAATCAATCAGACTTTCCGAACAGTTTGAACCGCGGTAGGAGAGCGTGTGCGAAACCCGTTGCTTGTTCTTGCGGAGCGCTATTGCGATATCGATAGATTGAGCGTTGACAGTACTTTTGTTCAGTAGCAATGATATCCCAGCTTCGCACAGCTCGAAGAATACGTAGCTCACGAGTATTGCGCAAGAATTTCGTAGAAATTCCAAATCTGTCGTTGGAGAAGTCATGGCGGCTTGGAAGATTTGGCGGGCCACCGAGCTTGGCAAAGCGCGACGTTCTTAGAGGCTTCCGGGTCGGTTATGATTTTGCGTTCCAAATCGGCTTGCTGATATGCAGCACTGCGAGCTGTATCAAAGGGTGAGAGTGAGGGGGCGACCAATCCTGGTGTGGCAGTTGTAACCGCGGAGAGATAGTTACGAACTGATCCAGCACTTACGCGAGATTCATCAAAGAGCCAACCCAGATAGCGAAGTAAAGGACCTTCGGAGCCCTCCAGTGGGTCGATTCCATCCTGTGAGCAAAATTTAACCCATTTCTTCCACAGTATTTCATTCGAGCGCCAGGTGTGGGGTACGTGCCTTTGGCATGATCCGTGCAATATATTCCCCCCCGAAGTATTCCCTAACCCGGCGCTGTAAGCACAGATTGCTGGAGAGTCACTGCGAGCGGTAGCGATCGTGCTTCTTCTGCGAGATTTTCCAGACGGCGATACCACGGCGGGACGGGCATCGACGGCGGAGCCCACAGAGGCGGTAGGTAGAGGTTGTCGGCGGCGAATACGTGTGGCCGTGACAGTTGGCGCAGGTTGAGAAACCATGATTGAGCGGGCCAATACGGCGTGACCAAGATTCCTGCGGCCTGTTCCTTGATGATCTTGGCTACGACGAGTGGTATCAACTTGAGGGCGGGTTCCAAAAATTGACTTCGGATTGCCAATCCTGGGAGAGCGCGTCTACGGCGAGGGAGCCAGGAGACGCAAACTCGCTGTTGTCTCTGCAGATCCGATTGGTGTTGTCTGCGAATCTGTCGATTGTTGGCGGGAAAGATTCGAGTAGTGGCTGAAGGGGCTGGTATTGATCCTCCAATCGTCGAGTGTCTGAAGGCGTGACAGTCGGTCGGCAAAACGATTGACTGCCGAGGGCAGATACTGTGATTCGATGGTGATCCCGAGCTTGAGAAGCAAGCGGTGTAGCGAACGGAGCTCTCTCATTAAGGGCCGTGACTTGGTGGTCATCGCATTGAGTATCGATACCACCGCCTGATTGTCCTCCCAAATCTTGAGATGAGTCCCGTTCTTCAGCAACGACGCGAAGGCCCGAATATTGTCCGTGAAGGCCCGTAGTTCCACAAAGGTTATTGGCTTGACTCGAAGTACGAGGTCCCAGAGTCCGCGAGCCTCCCAACAACCCTGTATCCCTGGCCTCAGATCCGATCCCAATGTCCCTCCCTGACCGACTCCCGTCGACTCGTCTGAGTGAAGGGCCAATGTTGACTGTGGAGTAGCGATAGACCTCTCTGGAGGATTGGGAGTGAGGTCCCTCCAGAAGCGCAGGTCCCGAAGAGCGGGGTGAAGAAGCCTCACGCGTTTCCCTGTCTTGCTCAGATTCGTCTTGAGGGAGTCGTAAATTGATAGGGTGTAGAAACGGGCGAGGGGCATAGCGAGCGAGCATGAGATAGCGACGCCTTCTTCGTGGCGTCCAAGAATGCAGAGTGGCTGCATAGGTTGAAAACATTCTCAAAATACACTGGAAACATCCCATACTCGGAATTATGTCCGAACTTTTAGAACACTCGTCGAGCGCTGTGTACGACTTTGTCCGTTCTACATCGAGTGGCGATCCCAATCTGCAGCGGTTGCAGGTATCTGGCTGCTATGGCAGTGGCTCTTTTTATAAGGCAGCTGCCGGTTAGCCTGCGAAGCGTTTCACCCACAGCGATTGTTCTCGTTGTCATGTCCTTCTTCGCTAGGGGTTTGAGAGGTGCTCTCGCTTTCCACGAAGCTAGGGCGGCTGGAGCTCTTCCGGCTGCCAAAATATTCATGACTCTCGTGAGGGCTGCTAAGAACCCAGAGTGCCCAGATGAAGACGGAGAACTTATCAGTTCTACGAGATAGTTGGGTCGAAGACCAGAACCCCCCAGGAGAGCCCGGTTTAAAACCTCGGATGGCCGCTAGGACCTCTTGTTCATTGAAATATCGAAATGAGGGGACGGAATCTAGTGCAATTGGCCCTCCTTTCTCGGTTTCGACAGGCAGTTATAAGTGTTTGGCGAGGAGCATGATAGAGGTAAATCGTCGGGAGAAGAGATACTCAGAACCAATTACCCCAAGAAGGAGGTCTTGCAAGCGACAAAAGTGCTACCGTGGTATACTTTAACGAACAAAAAGGAATGTATATGGAAGAGAGTTGAGAGGGCTATGAGCGAGTATGAAAGGGGCAGGGTCTCCCACTGATGCTCTGCGACTGGCGTAGGAAAAAAGTTTCTTGGGTCCGAAGTTGACTCTCAACTTCCTACTACTCGGGACTTGACTTGAAGTTGTCTGCCAACTTGCTTGACCTTCACAAGAGGATGCAGTTTACTATGCTTATATATACTTTTTGACTAACCCTAAAGTCTCACAGAAACATACTAAGAACCATAAAATGCATTCACGGGAATCGTGTGAACCAGAGAGACTATTAGAAGATACTTCCTCAATGTAAATATCTAGGTGCCATACCCATGCTTGCCACCCATCGGCCAGTGGTGGGAATTAATGTGGTCATTATATATACCTTTCAGAGTCACTCATAGTATCACCCAGAACCTGGGCCTGTACTGACATCTGTCACGACAGCGTGCCCTAAAAAATAAAAAACTCAACCGATGAATTTTCCAAACTCATTCAAATTAAAAATATCCTGCAAATTAAGAAACTGTAAAAATATATTCCCAATTACGACACTGTATACAATTATGGTCCTCGTCTAGATTTTTTGTGTGCGAATTTGCGCACATCAGGGGGCAGGGGATGAAGTGAGGCCAAGGACTGAAAGGTAGCTTCGCTGGGGATCTAGAAGAAGAAGACTTTTCCAAGCAGGAAAGGGGGGGCTAGCGGCCCTCAAAAGGGGAAAAATCTATCCGAGCCAGGAGCGGTTTAGTTGTCGTCGGTTGATCGCGACAGAAGTTCGTTGTTATATGAGCGAACTGATAACAATGAACAAGCGATCGCGCTCGAAGGTAGGGGCTACTACTGCCTTTCCGTAGGGCGATGTACTCAGCAATTCTGGACAGACCTCGTTCGGCACCAGGAACGGCTGACCCGTATATATCGAAAGCCATCGGGTGGAAGTCGATACGTAGTTCGGCGCAGAGGTGGCCATAGCGGAGAAATTTCGCGCGCTCAGATGCAGTAAGGGCAACGAGGGGCGTGTGGATCCGCTGGTGAGCGTATGGAGCGGAGTGGGGGCTGATGACGGTGAAAGCACTGTTTCATTATTATTATAGTATTATTATTATCATTATCATTTTTTACTATTTTTATTATTGTATGTACAATTCATTGCTGTCGGTTGCTAGCACCCGCAACAGTCTATGTTCTTCGCTGCACCCCGCCGCATCTCACTCTTTCCGGAGCTCACACCTTTGACTCTGGAATGCGAAGGGTGTTCGAAGACATGCACCGTCGTCTCCCAGACAGTGCCTGGCTCACCGCCCAGCTTCCACTACGTATGGGAGGGATAGGCATGCTACGCTGGTTCTGTTCTCTCTTCCTACCCACTTCTTCGCCTCCTCCTCGGTGATTGCTTCGACGTCTCGCCCTTGATCTCAACGCCTCTCGCCTCTATCCGGGCCAAATACAGCCTCCCCGACAGTTTCTCCCCCCCGCCATCCTTGCTGGCCTCCGCGCCTCTTCTTTCCCCGGCCTGTCTGACTTCCAGACAACCGCTACTGCTGAGATCACAAAGGAACTTCGCGCCAGACTTCTCTCTTCCGTCGACATCTTCTCCTCCGACGGCTCCCGGCTACTCCGCCGCCTAGCTTCCGTCGCTTCTTCGCACGCCTCCCGTCCCTTTCACAACCTCCCGCAGAGCCATCTCGGTACCCGGGCCGCTCCTGAAGTATGGCGAACCATGGTTTGCCTCCGTCTTGGTGTCCCCATCTTCTCTGGCACACAGCCCTGCACCTATTGCGCCACCGCCCACTTCCGCACTGTCCCCACCCTGGATTCCTACGGACACCATGCCTCTGTCTGTCCCTGCGCCGACGGCTCCATTCGGCGCCACAATTGTGTTCGCGACCGCCTCATTTCCGAGGTATCACGCTTATCAATTGGGATTCGCCCTGTCCGGGAATGGACCTTCCCGCAAGACTTGCCCCGACCATTCTACTCCCTCCGCCGCCTCGGCATCTACATCGATGATGTCCAGTTCTCTCCCGCCCCGCAGGGCTACGACGTCACTGTCATCAGCCCGAACTCCGCTCTATACGCCCACCAGCGGATCCACACGCCCCTCGCTGCCCTTACTGCATCTGAGCGCGTGAAATTTCTCCGCTATGGCCACCTCTGCGCCGAACTACGTATCGACTTCCACCCGATGGCTTTCGATATATACGGGTCTGCCGTTCCTGGTGCCGAACGAGGTCTGTCCAGAATTGCTGAGTACATCGCCCTACGGAAAGGCAGTAGTAGCCCTGCCTTCGAGCGCGATCGCTTGTTCATTGTTATCAGTTCGCTCATATAACAACGAAATTCTGTCGCGATCAACCGAACACTACTCAACGGTTCCTGGCTCGGATAGATTTTTCCCCTTTTGAGGGCCGCTAGCCCCCCCTTTCCTGCTTGGTAAAGTCTTCTTCTTCTACTGCTGTATATTACAAAGAGGATTACTTTACCACAGACATGTGCAACAAAGCTTACAAAGGATGCAAAGATATTTGGGTATTTTTGATATTTGTAAACATGCAAAATTTTGCTTTTCTATGCGTACTCTTCATGCGATGTTTTGCACACTGTAGATTAATTCGCCTCTGCCGTAGTATCAGTTCATGATGCTGGCATGCGAAGGGTGTTCGAAGATTTACTGAATTAATTTACCAGAGACATATGCAGGTGCAACATACATTGTCTTGAATACCCCACTGTAACAAACCTAAAACAATTAGGTTTGAATAGGGTGGCTAAACTCTGCATGTTGTGGGGCGCGACATAATACAGACGCCGCACACGTGGACCAAATTGCATAACTAAGCTGCTGATAAAGCCGAGTCTTCACTCCTCCCGCCGAGCCTGCGCTGCGGGTTGCGACAGTGGCCGCGTATTCGTCGATTACCTTCGACGTCGTCGCAGACGGCGATCCAAGTGAGTCAAAGGCTAGCGGCACAAGTTCGAAGATACGCATGTGAGACTCTTGGAAGACGCCTGGCATTCCGCTCAATTTCCCTTCCTCAAGGGTGGTATAGGGCTTACTCCTGCCTCCTGGAAAGCCAATGCGGCCTATCTCGGTTCTGTTGCCGCCAGCCTCCCATCTTTCCGCCTTCTATATTCTGGGTTCCCTGCCTGTCAACTGATTTTCCGCTCCACTCCCTTCTCTCCGTTCTCAGCTGCCCCATACCAGCCGTTTCGCTTGCAATCCTACTCAATTGCTTTCGTCAGGCCACTACGAATCCCCCGGGTTCCCTCCTCGTGGCTTGCAGCATGCACTGACTACTGGGCTCGTGGACTACTAGTATGATCGCTTCACGGCATCCCTCACCCCTGTCTCCAAAACGCGTCATGTATCTACCACTGCTTTCTCGTCCTCATTACCCTTCTCTACTCTTCCACTCAGCGATAACGGTGCCCGCGCTGCTCCTGAAGTCTGGATTACTATTGTATGTTTACATCTCGGCGAGCCACTTTTCTCTGGATCCCGTTCCTGCACCAATGTTACCGCTAAACTTCCATGCTAGATGTTCACGGTCATCACGCCATGGTCTGCAGTACTGGCGCCGGTAGCGTTCGCGGTCACGACGCACTTCGTGACGAGCTAGCTCGGTCTATCCGCCATACTGCTCTACTCCACGGTGTTCGCGTTTCTCTGGAGCAGCGCTTTCCAGATCCTCCACATCCTTCTTCTGGATTCCCTGCGGCCTTCCAACTGACCAGAGAGGAACGGCAGCCTCGAATTGACCGCATTTATCCTTCTACTTCTTCCGCGACCCAGCTTCGCCTAGATGTTTTTATTAATTAATCCGAGTTAGCTACCAGCCCGCAGGCCTTTGATGTCTCTGTCATCAGTCCGCACTCATCTGGGTTTCGTTCTTATCCTCTACATGGCCATATCTCCAAGCAAGAATCGGAGAAACGCCACCATTACCATATTTTTTTGCGAATACTACGGACTGAACCTTCACCTCATGGTTGCTGATGTCTATGGTTGCATTGGACCCGGGTTTGATCAAGCTGTGCAACAAGTCGCCCACTTTCTCGCCAGCAAGCGTGGTACTTGATAGGGGTAAATCGTTGGGAGAAGAGATACTCAGAACCAACTACCACAAGAAGGAGGTCTTGCAAGCGACAAAAGTGCTACCGTGGTATACTTGAACGAACAAAAAGGAATGTTTATGGAAGAGAGTTGAGAGGGCTACGAGCGAGTATGAAAGGGACAGGGTCTACCACTGATGCTCTGCGGCCAGCGTAGGAAAAATGTTTCTTGGGTCCGAAGTTGACTCTCAAATTCCTACTACTCGGGACTTGGCTTGAAGTTTTCTGCCAACTTGCTTGACCTCTCCATGAGGAAGCAGTTTACTCAGCTTATATAGACTTTTGGCTACACCTAAAGTCCGAACAAAACTACAGAAGGTACCAGGAAATGCATGCAAATAATTTGTGTGGATTGTATACTCTAAACAAAAGATACTTAAGAAAATAACAATCAATAAGGTCCTCTTATTTTTTATTCTCTAAATCAGATCCAAAAAACTCCTCCAAAATATCTATGCTGCCCGAGCAGTCCCCAAAAATATCGGCGAACGCCTTATAGCTCTCTATTTTCTCCTGAGAAATATCTAAACTACACAAGATATCTCCATCCGGTTCCAGCGTCGGCACCACTTGTTCTAGACTCTCCAGTCTAGGCCCTACTACTTCAACACTTTCCATGCCCCCTTTTTCCTCATCCACCTCGTCCTCGACCTCATCATCCTCCTCTTCCTCCTCTTCCTCCTCCTCAACCTCCCTGTTATTAGCCTTGTTATTGTTATTAGGCCCTACTACTTCAACACTTTCCATGCCCCCTTTTTCCTCATCCACCTCGTCCTCGACCTCATCATCCTCCTCTTCCTCCTCTGTCTTCTCCCCATCCTCACCGTCATCCTCTCTATTTACCTCGTAGACCAATCCAGGGGCTAACCATTCCTCGAAGGTCTCCCCAGCTCCCCCCTCGATGTCCCATTCCCGCCCCTTACATACCTCCTCCGCCTCATCCTAAAAAAAAGGCGACGCACGAATTCGATGACCTTTTTCTTGGTCTGCCGGCGCAGGTAGTCCCCGCGGTCAGTAGGTCCGAAAGGGAGTAGGGGAATAGAGTTTAGGGGGGGGGGGATGGCGATTTTTGGAAATGACTTTCGAGGGGCATAGATTTTTCAATTTGGTAGGCTTTGAGAAATGGGAGGAAATGGGGGGTGTTTTGGGTGTTTGAGGGGGAAGGGGTGATGAGTAAAATGATCGGGGACGTTTAAAACGTGGAATAAAGGGGTTTCAATAGGCTCCCAGGACAGGTTCTATAGACTACGAATAGGTAAAATAAATCTGTAAAGGATTTTGTAGTAGTTCATTTGCGCCCTATTTCTCAAAAAAGCGAATTTGGAGGCGAAGGTTAGCAAAAAGGGAAGAAGAACTTGATTCGGGAGCGATTCAGAGGGGTAGATTAAGTATAAAATATATCTAGAAAAAATGGAAGTAAATTTGGAGAGGACCACGGAAATGATGAGCGAGGCCCAGGGAGGTCGAGGAAGGACCGGAACTCTAAGCAAATTTGGACAAGGAGAGGTAGTACAGTAAACGAAAGGTCTGTAGATGACGGCGACAAAAAAATCCGTTCCTATCAGCACGCGCCTAACAGTACCTCTGTTGCCGCCGAGAAACATTCGCTCTTCGTTAGATTCGTATGCCTGATTGTCCAATACGTTGCTACGTCTGTTAATCGGAGGCGTCTTGACCAGACCACCGATTTGGCCTCTGCTGTTTAGTCCCAGGCCCTGTGCTGTATGGCGCTTGCGGTCTCCTGAATATCGATAATTAAAGGTGATGCTTTCGTAAATTAGTAATCCTCCTCTCTCCCGTCGGGATTGATATCTATGGTGCCTTGGGTGAAGACGGCAAGCGTGTTTTCCGCCGCCTTGGTTCCTTCGCTGCTTCCCCTCGCGATTCCCCGCCTCACCAGGAGCTCCGCGACTTCATGCCCGTTTTGCATTTAGTCTCGAAGTAATGCAGGTGCGACAGGTTTCCACCCGCCGCACGCATCCGCAGTTAATTTACGAATACCCTCCGCACGCTTCTGTGAAACATTGTGCAACCCATAAAGATTTTCCACGTACATATTAGTTATGAGTAAATATCATCTTCTTTGAGAGCTACATTCTCTAGCTTCGTACTATATTTGAAGGGCCCGAATAGTCTACAAAATCTCATAATCAGGTCAGTTTAAAGCGAGAGGGGAACTCTTTTAATCTGTTAAAAAACGTGAACCATCATGCATTGGGTTCCAGTAGAAGTTAATGAGAAAAATGATCCCCTTCCAGAATAGTAGAACAGGAGCAGGTGGATTCGTTTTATGATTGGGCTGGAAAAGTTGTGCACAGCATAAATGGGATAACGTTCATGAGTTTGGAACAGCAATTGCTTACTGCGAAATTGGTTTCGCATATCTCGGCTTTTCCATTCAGTTGCCTCAATTGCTCCAGAAACCGATGATGGAAGGTTACTTTGATTGGGAGTACCAGAATGCCCTTTTTGAGTCGATTTTGGTTGTCCGGAAAACCATGGACTAGATCGGATGTATCTTCAAAGAGTAAAACACCCAAACCTTTCCCCTTTGATTTAGGATTATGCGTAACAATAAATTGCGTACAACTCAAGAGGGACTTCAAAGAACTGAGGCTGAACAATCTTTTTCAATACATCTCAGGCGCAAGTCGCTCCACTGTTTTCTACAAGATAGAAGCATACAGAGCTCGCTTATATAGCTATTCGCGAAAATAACGATCGCAGGCGACTACAGTACAAACAGTACAAAACATAAACACAAATTACAATACGGTCGTTCAGTTCATGCAATTCAGCTTGAGTGGTGACCGTTCAATAGTATTAGGACTCTTAACATCAGATGCGGTCAAACAACATAAACACTCCTTTCCCTTTTTCAGCCAAGGTTCTTCTGTGTAAACTTTGTTCGGCAACGTTCTCAGACGCTATGTTCAATCTACAATTGTAAAGCGTAAGCTGTAGAGCCACAGATAGAGGAGTATCCTTTTTCGTTAAGGCATCAGATAGGTTGATTTTTCCAGGGATCCATATAATAATCTTCTCCATATTCCCTAAATGGAAGTCAAACCTGATAAAAACAACATCTTCACGGATAGAGCGATCGACAGAGTGTGTTGTAGTAGATAGTGTCGTGACACAGTCGCGGGCTCGAGGCCTCTGCGACGTGGTAGTTCATGGGAATTACTGATGCTCCCCAGGGAAGATGTTGTTCATATGTCTGTGGCCGAGCAGTATGAATGCCACCAAGGCTCCCGGTATCTTGGCCTCTGTCCCGTGCGAGCTGAGACGGGACACTTGTGCCTGAAATCTCGATTCAAAGTTCCACATACTTTCGTTCTTGTTTCGCTTCGTGTTCAAAAGTTTCAACAGGTCTTGGTACACCTCGGATACTACGGCGCGTGGGTCACGAGTGTACAGCGCCTTAACAGTGGCATCGGCACCTTGTGAGTACTGAATGACCTCTTCTCGAATCGACTTGCAAATGTCTCTTGCCCTTCCATAGAGTTGAGATTGAAGCATGATTCCCATGAGATCTTCGCGAATATTGCTCGAATTGTTCGTCTCCAGTTTGCTGTGAAACGATATCCATTGTGCGACTGACGTCGCGTAATGTTCCTGGTTACCTTTTCCGTCGGTCCAGGGCACGGTATTCTTGCCCCACGAGAAGCGAGGCCGCTTCCGTAGATCAGAGCTTTCTGGGCCCATAACAAATGAAATCTGTCGAAGTCCAAATAGAAATGTCTATTCTTTACTGCAGGTCGGTAGATCGTCGCTTGCTCGTTCTTCCAACTACACCTAGCTCGCGAGAGCCTCTTCTTATAGATGTCTAGAGAAGGCCCTCTACAAAATAAGGATGCTAATTATGCAATAAAAGCGTTCACCTATGCGAGAGCTGACCACTTAATATTACTACCTGCACTTACTTTCCAGTTACGCAAATGTACTCAAGTTGCATGTGTGATTATTTCATCCGTTACGTGTTATCTGTAAATGCAATCTTCAGCAATTGCGTGAC
This sequence comes from Kappaphycus alvarezii, assembly GCA_002205965.3. Taxonomy (NCBI): domain Eukaryota; phylum Rhodophyta; class Florideophyceae; order Gigartinales; family Solieriaceae; genus Kappaphycus; species Kappaphycus alvarezii. The sequence continues at coordinate 24,697 of NADL03000125.1, forward strand.
AGTATCTGCATTTCACAGAAGAAGCTTGGATAAATTTGAATACACTCTTTGAAGCACTTTAGAATCCACTGAAAACTTGCACTCAACTAATTCGAAAGGAATCCCATGAAGTATGTAGTGAGGTTCCCATCGTTATCTCTTCCATTGAAAGATATCAAGGGTAGTCCAAACCTGTTTGACACCGCTTTGCAGTCTATCGAAATGCCTGGTACTATTCAGTACCTCTCATAGTCTTATAACCATTGGAAAACCCATGCCACAGAATGAAGAAAGTTATTCTCATCCGTGGAGCAAAAAACCGCGTTACGATTGTCTTCTGCTTTCATTTTCAAGAGGTTATTGTACAACCTAAGGGTATCCTTATCTTTTATATTTCTTTCCTCCATCTGATACCTTAGACAATGCCGAAAGCGTCGTCGGTCAAAATTGATATCGTACTTATCCTCAATAATAGTGAGGATATCGGAGTACTTGATATGAAGATTATTATACATATGCTCAGCTTCCTTTTTATTTTCAGGAGGGACATGCTTGATATAAATACTTCTTTTGGGAAGGTAGTTATGCTGGATCTGAGAGATGTCAACGGCATGCGTTCACTGACTTGCCGAATTCCCAACCTTTTTGTTTCCTGAACTTGCCTTTGTACGCCGGTCTCGTGCCATGAATGGACATTGAACCCCTTCATTCTTTCGCAGCGCACACACCAAATAGCCACGTAATAGTGGTTTCGTTGTTTCAGTTTCCACAGAATTGGAGTCTCTGATATGTAGAGAAAATCCGAGACACTCTGCGATGTGTTGGAGATAGGGCAGGCTATCAGGATACCAGCATGCGCTGGTGTTAATTCCAAAAATGCCATGAATGCGTTTCGAGTAGCTTCTTCAGCTGTTTGTATGGTCTTCTGATCCAGACTCTGGTCTATATTCGCGAATTCTGCGCAGAGAGAAGTGGTTGGAGACGCTGCACTACGATGTATACCTGAATCCATCTGAGGAAAGGAACAAAACAAATTGTAAGATATGGATAGATTAGGACTGGGTGGGCTTCAGCTTCGGCAAAACCGTCTTGAATATCAAAAACACATACCACTCTTTCTTGATCCTCACTATTGGATTCTCTTTCAGCCATGCTCTCTCCCTTTTACGCGTCAGCTACATTACGGACTTGTCTTGTAGCTGCTTTTTCGAGATTCCCACGACCAATAAAGTCTCTGCTCTCAGGTTAAGAATCCCCACGCTGGGAAGCAAGAAAATTTTGCACCACACCGGCATCTTTAACGTTTTCTGAAACGTCTATGATTGAGTCATCAGAGTTGTCATCGTCGACAGCTAAAGAGAGTCTAGGAACCTCTGAAGATACTGGTCCCAGTCCCGTGAGTTTCTGCTGTTTCCTTCGCTCATTTTCGACTGTTGTTGTGCACATTAAGTCCTCTCTGTCATCATCATCGTCTTCTCTCATAAAAATCACTTCAGAAGCGCTCCTTATTTTTGAAGCCGATCCTGCCTGTATCTTTGGTGTGAATGTGTATGAAAGTAATACCCATACCGTCGGGAGCTTGACCTTTTTCTGAGGACTTGAAGGCTTCTACCCATCTTTGGCGCTCCCCTTTGGACATGTGCTTTCGCATGTGGTTGTGAATTTTCTCCTCATCACACTGTATTGCCCATTTTAAATTGTTCCTCATCAGCTTCTCGACAAAAGAGGCTTTAAATCTACTTCCTTTGGGAGGGACTTTGTATTGCAGCCACCTTATTCGTACACTGAGAGCGTACTTTCCAATGCCACTGTAGTCAAGTACCCATTGTGATCCGAATGCAAATCCCTTTTTCCATAATCTTCTCAATATATTAGACAGAATGTTATTTGTCTTTTCAATGGTTACTTCATTATTTAAGTGCCTTCTTTTGCTCCAAGCCGTCTTTTTTGGTTTGTACGGGGTTTATTTTAAATCCTTGTATGCCCCTTTTTGCCTATTGGGTGTTTCTGATGTATGGAGAGGAACAAAATCTCTTATAAACTACTCATCGTCTCCGTCTTCCATGTGATTATCTAAAGGGAGCTCCTTCTCTTGTGCAGCACAGTTCTTTGAGTCCTTTTCTTCTGTTTGATGAAAAATATTGTACACTCACCGTAGTGCATAGAGGAGACCACACATCCGACTGGACTCTCAGGCCGAGGAAGATTGATATCGGAGAGTAAGCATGTTTTTCAAATACCAGATCTTCTACATTATCCAAAGAAAAGCTCACATTCTCGAAAAGAAGCTTTTCAATCCTTCCCGAGTTGCTTGAACCCTCTTTGTGCCTCCCAGAATATCTGTTTGAACGGACAAAATCCTGCATTTGGTTTATTAACACATCGTATGTCACGCGTTGTCGACGATAGACTGCAGCCATGATCATCGAAATACGTGATTCAGCACAGGTCCAACGATATTTCTCTGTCAGATCCTCAGAACACCCAGCTACAAAAGTCTCAGTCGTAATTAGCCCTGTCGTCCTTGCGAACTCTGACATCATGGAAAGAACGTACGCACTAAAACTATGTGAGTCCTCTTGTCTCTCATTCTTTAGCGTCTCTAACATTAAATTAGCTTTTCCTATTTTCCATTCATTTCGAGTCTCTAGGGCGTAGTGGATGAGATGAGCAACGAACTCCATACGAAATTTCGAGCATCTAACGGTGAGACTGTCTCCCTACCATAGAATCCACACGTTCTCCTTCACACATCTCGCAACTATAACTCCCCAATGATTATCATTAAAGTTCGTTGGAATGATTGTGCTCGTCACAAATTCTGACGACAAGTATAACTTTGTTGTCAAGCGGTCTTTGAAAATGTCGTGAAACCCGGTCTGTTGGTCTCGCTAACTAGCCTGTACAATCAGGATAGTACAATAAGAGAGGATAGTTGTACGGTAGGTAGGTGATTTAATTAAGAAGTGCAAGCGCTCACCAAGACGGCGAGAACTACGGACTTTATGTCTACTCGGTTGTCTTTTTTCTTAAAAATCGTGCCTGACCGAGGAAGACGCTGCTCAATAAGATAGGTTAGGTGAAATACTGCGAGGAACTGCGGCTTGATGATCTGATCCGATCATTGGTTGGGATCAGAGAGTTCAAACTGTAGCGGGAACTGTACGTTACTGTACATTTCAGTACAGTACTTGTCATACGGCGTGGGTAGATCGACAGAAACGGATCAAAACACCAATTCCAATCTCACCAGACTTTTTTCGCAGAATATGGTCTGCAGCGTATCCAATATTGCATCCAGTATCTGTAGAAAGTAGAACTACGCCGTTCATCGGCTCTAGCTCAAAGATTCCTGACGTGATCAATGTATTGAAAAACCACTCATTTTGATTTCAAGATGTTATGTATGAGTTTGAAAATTTCCCATCACATTCGTAACCATCTTTTGTGATGATGTAAAGGTGAAGCTAAACTGCTTTCAGTTCTCGAAATCCATTGAGCACTCTTCGATCAAAAATGATACTGGATATTCGTTGTAACTCTTCCAGAAAAAATGTTATCTTTTCTTTCAGTATGTAGTATTTGATTGGTGGGTAACGCTTTCTAGCTTCAAGTCGTTCTTTTTCTGCGACATAAAGATCGCAGTCATCGCCTGAATCCGAAAGATTGTTATCTGGTATCCGTTCATGAATATCTCCAGAGCATCACCATTATAGGAGTGAATTTGCACTTCTCCCTTCTTGAATATGCTTAAGGCCGTGTAGCCTACATTAAGTGAGGACAGCGATGAAAGCGAGAAGTGAGATTCTGAAATGACAATGAAAGCTTCAACGTGAATTGGCATTGAGATTGGTGTTTTTGGTGATAAACTGCAGTGAGAGAGCTCTTGTAAGAGCATAATGTGATATACTGTACATGTCAGAAGAAGTTTTGCTAGAAAGACGTTGAAAGCATGTAAAAGCTGCTGATGTTTGATGTTGGCAACTTCAGACCTCGAACCAATTGGACCAATAAGATACGCTCGAACTGGGGATCCGCTGCTTGGCACGTTCTAAATGGTGGTAGTCCTTACACAGGCATATTGTCGGGATCTCCTTCGAAATCTGTGAGCGCATCCTGCCTTTTTGTGTACAGCGTGTACAGTGCGTGTAGTCCCTGTTGATGACAGTGGATGGAAGTTGATTTTTATGTATTTGTAGTACTATCTAAGACGATTTTTTGGGGTAACGTACTGTACTTTCATTCGTTAGTTGGTACACTCGCTCAAGCACTTGCATTACACGTCCTGCCAATGGTTTGATTACAAGTTCATAGGACTGCTAAACTTTCCATTACTCGCAGTAAATTAACCCAATTTCCCCCCTTTCTATCTTTTACCTCGTATTTTTTAATTATTCTTTATGGTGAAGTACAGTATTGTACAGTAAGTACACTACTGTACCGACGACTCTCAGCCACAGACCGCTCTGGTGTCGGATATATAGGTAGCACCTGAGTCGGCTGGGCAGTTTGCAGAAGTTAGCGTCACCTAGACTAGCGACCCCTCCCTACTCCTAAACCTACGCCTCTGTACTTTCTTCTTCCAATAATCCCCTTTCACTCCCATCATGGTACTCTTGCGCAGGCCCGACACTCCCAGCGCCAGGGCTGTCGTGTTCGACGGCACGAGCGACGTGCGAAAACTCTTCTTTTTCTTTGGGAATGTCGCGATGGCATCCAAACCTGACGAGTAGAAAGCTCTTACTCTCCTCGCACACCTAGACGGCGCAGCGTTAGACTTCTGTTACGATACGTTTGCGTCGAATGGTGAGCTCGTTCCCGTAGTGAAAAGCTACGCTTGGCTAAACAGAAGTGTCTCGAGCATTTAGCAAAGGATGAAGACCCGGAGGACGTCATCCACCAAGCTCTAGAAGTTGAGCTTGATTTAGAAGATATCCTTGGTTCTTTTGAGGAAAATTGAACGCCTCTGCGAGATGTCGGAGTTCGACAACATCGCCATGTTCGGACTTCTTCGCACTGCTGCCTGTCGACACAAGGAATTGCAGCAGTTCTTGGCCTTTAGGGGACCCAAAAATTATCCGGGAATCGTCAAGGCGCTGAAGGACTTTCACCCCAATCGTGTGGCGTTTTCTGGTCTTTCTAGCCGCAACGCTGAAGTTCCGCCGGCAAGGTTGCTGTTCGCCGCGAGATCGAGTCTAAGAACATCGAAGACAAGGTGGACGCTCTAGCCGAAGACCTCTCGAAGTTTCCTCTTTTTCTGAATAATTCTAAGAGAGATGACGAGGCTGGACCATCGTCAGCCTTCAGTAAAAAAAATAAGGTCCACCAATGCTCTTACTGCAACGAGCTTGGCCATAACGCAATAAATTGCGAGAAGAAACCGCATTGTAACACCAGCTGTTCCCTTTGTGGAAAGATGGGTCACTCAGATGCTACGTGCTGGTCCGGTGGAAGAAGGTCAGCGATTCGAGAAGAAGCCCCCGCCGAGAAGAAAGAAGACGGGGGAGGAAGTGACGGAGTGAGCATCTTCCGAGAAGACTCGTCCAAAACCGACTCCTCACAGCACGAAGGAGTGAATGTCGCGAAAAAAAACGCCGACGGAGAGGCACTATCCAAAAAGCCCCGTCAGGACAATAATAGAGGCATTCCTATCTCTAGACTCGTAACTGGTCCCCATGCTCGCGTTATGCAACCGGGCCCAGCCCTACCCCCGGAAGAATTTCGAATCATTAGCCGTAAGAAGAAGGCGAATAAATAGAACCTTGGGAAGAATAATTCGAATAAGCTGCAGGAATGCGTAGGGAAATACGACATTGTTTCCGAGCTTGCAAATGCAAAATGTGGTTTGACATTCGGTCAGCTTCTCCGTGGGGATGCTGAAGGAGCTGAAAAAGTCATGCGCTGTTTTTTGGCAAAAAGATGTATTTCACTAGTCGCAGTCGATTTGAATTCGGGTCTTCGTTTATTAGGGTTGGTTCAACTCAAAGTTTACTGTACAGAGGTCTGGGCTCTACTAGACTCCGGAGCCGTACAGGACGTCATGTCAGCTGATTTGTCTAGACGTCTTTACTTTTCACCGAACTACACGTCTAAAAGAATAACTGTTGCGAATGGTGACAGCTCTTCCTTTGCAGGTTCGCTGGTCAAGGTCCCGACGACCTTTGGGGACCAAGCCGTAAAACTAGACTTCCTTGTCATCGAGAAGTCTCCTTTTGACCTATTCATAGGCCTCCATACCCTCACATCTATGCGTGAGAATATGGATTTCGGGGCACAGAGCGTCCGTCTAACCATTGGTTCTGAAGAATTTGTGCTCCAGCTCGAGCCTGATACTAAGTCTTCCGAGAAGAAACTGGTCGAAGGTGAGGAGATAGGGACTCCCAGTGAAGATATTACTTCTCATTCGAACGCTGGTCCGGAGTCCTCTGACTCTTTAGAAGACGAACTGGTCCTAGCCATCCGCGAGGAAAATTTTATCGGATCGAGCGAAGGTCCCCTCAGTGAAGAATGCACCACCGACGAAGAAGAAAAGAAGAAGAAAATGCGGGATGATCTGAGAGCTCGATTTGCTCATTTGAAAGAAGAAATGCAAGGTAAGATAAATGGTTTGCTTCGCGACACGGGAATCGTCGCCTGTACTATAGACGAGCTACGTCCGGTGGCCGTGCCGACGACGCACTCCTTTGAAATGAAGGACCCTACCCCAATCTATCACAGGGCTCGCCGAATGTCGCCTTGACACAACGAAATCGCCCGTCGAGAAATTGGCAACATGTTAGATGCTGGGATCATCACCCCATCGTCGTCGGCTTGGTCGTTCCCAGTAGTTATCGTCACGAAAAAGGACGGTAAGCCTCGTTTCTGCGTGGATTACCGCACTCTGAACCGAAAGATGACAGCTTTCGACGCATCGTATGGTTTCGCAATTGGCTTGACAATGATACAATATCTACGCTCCGGTACAAATTTACTGGATACCAACCCACACATCTACCACAGTAAATTAACCCCCCATTTACACAGATGAAAGCGGATTGTTGGCCACTACTAAGATAGAATAGATCTTCGACGACCTAAACGGTAGCTCTATATTCACCACCCTTGATTTTTTGCGTGTAACTGGCAAATCAGCATGGCCGAAGAGTGTAAAGAGTGACTACGTTCGTCAGCCGTTTTGGTACCTTCAAGATCGAGGTGATGCCATTTGGTCTCATGAACGCGCCTTTCACATTTCAGCGCATGATTTATTACGTACTGAAGGACATTCCCTTCGCCCTTTTCTATCTTGATGATGTCTTGATCTTCTCCAACTCTATGGAGGATCATATTGATCACTTGGCTGTCCTTATCAAGGCAGACGGGGACGCGGGACGTAAACTTAAGATTGCAAAATGCGCGTTTGCTATGCCAAGCGTAAAGCTGCTTGGTGATCTAGTAGACAAGCGTTGAGTCCGAGTCGATGACGAGAAGATTGATGCCATCAAAAGTGCCCCTGATCCTACCAACTAAACGGATTTGCGTAGTTTTCTTGGCCTCACCGGGTATTATCGTTGCTTCATCAAGGAATTTGCCGGAATATACTCTGCCCTTCACCAAGCAACTTCGGGTAATAGGAAGTTCGAATGGACTGAGAAGATGACTGTCTTCTCCGAAACTCTGGAAAAAAGCTTACTTTTCCGCCGGTGCTAGACTTCCAGGACTTCGAGTCCCCCTTCATCGTGGAAAACGAGATTCTAATGCCGCCGTTGGGGAATTCCTGGTCTAGAAGAAAGGAAGATGGAAAGATTCATCCCGTGCAGTACCCAAGCCGGTCAATAAACTCAGCAGAGCGTAACTATTCTGCCTGCGAGAGAGATGCCCTCGCCATTGTGTTCGTTTTAAGGAAATTCAGAGTGTATCTGTTATCGACGGGGCCCTTCAAGCTCATTACCGACCATCAAGCTCTTCGTTATGTCTTCAAGAAAAACGACATTCACGGAAGGCTGGCGCGATGGATGGGCTTCCTTGCGGAGCATAAATTCGAGGTCGAATACAGGCCAGGTACGGGAAACGGAGCAACTGATTTCCTCTCGCGTGTGGCACCTGCCGATCCGTCTCCTGCCTCTGGACCTGATGAAGGAGACTTAGTTGCGGTGCTGCATTCTGCCGCTACCGAAGAGAATCCCATAATCGATCTATTCCTCCTCGACGTCGCACGTCATTTGCAAGGTTTAAAGATCCGAGTTGATGATAAAGAGAAGCGCCGTTTGGTCAAGCGTATGGCTAAAAACTTCATGATGTGGGAAGTAAAGCTTCTTAGACGAACCAGAAACGGGCTAAAATCTGTACCGTTTATGAAGGAAAGAGTCGCGAAATTGAGGACCTTTCACGACGATATCGTACATTAGGATAAAGAGACGATGAATAAATATGTCATAGACCGTCTTTGGTGGCCTCAGATGCACCACGACATTCAAAACTAGGTGAAAAGTTGTGAGGGGTGCCCGAAAACGAGGCCCCTTCCGCCATACCGTACAACTTTGAATGTCCCATTGACGAATATCGTCGAAACTTTTTCGATCGATTTCGCGGGACCTCTGCCTATATCAAACACCGGAAAGAAGTATCTGCTCATTGCCGTCGAGCATTTGACAGGTTGGCCAATCGCAGTTGCCACCAAAGACTCTTCGGCTGTAACTGTCTTTCAGTTCATCGAGAGTGAAGTTATGCACCCTTTTGGTCCCCCGAAGACCATTATCAGCGACAACGCTGGGTGCTTCACCGCTTCTGCCGTCGTTGATTTCATGAAGAAACATGGAATTACCTGGAGCACTGTTCTCGCGTATGCTCCCATGTCTAACGGTCGAGCCGAAAGGATGGTATGAACCATCCAGACAGCCGTGAAGAAGATGGTCGTCGGTCAAGGTTGAGATTGAGATTGAGCGGTATCCGTACAAGACGGAAACAGCCGCCGTCCCCATTCCGCGGGAGCTTCGCCGTTCGAACTGATGTTAGGAGTAGTTCCGCGCATGAGTCCTTCTGGCCCCGTCGCGTTGGTGTACTGCGCTTGAAATTATCATCGCAAGATAGAACTTCTGGTCTCCTCTGCTCTTCGAGCTCACCGCTGAGAAGAACAGATGCATATAATGAGTAGTTCAACCATGGTCAACGTGAGGAATTGGGTTCTAGTGGCACATGGCCAGGCGTTAACTTCTTCCGCTAAGTGTCCTGCCCTCCGTTCTCGCTATTACGGGCCTTGTGGCGTTTGTAAATTTTCTCATCCCCGATACTGGCTAATTTCATACGGGGTCGCCATTCCTGCCGCGCCATCCACGCAAGGAGATAAGTTCCTTTTTTCTTGCGCTCAAGCCACTTGAAAAGCCTAGGAGCACTTGATTCAGCCATGATAGCTATTGTTTTGCCCCTCTGCTTTAATGCATTTTATGTCTTTCTCTGTTGTTTGTTGAGTAATGGCACCCAAATGGAATCTTAATTTGACTCTCCGAGCGAAAGCCCGGCTCCGGACTCTTCTTCATCCTCGCAAAGTGTTATCTTCTCATCCCGATCTTTTCAACTGCACCATAGGTTCCCAAGCTCGGTACTGCGCACAATTGATATTTGCTCCGATCGCCTTCCAGCTTTTCCCTAACCACGGTCTGTTTCGTTTGCGCCATCCTACTAATCCACAGGGGATTTTGGGACGACGATACCACAGGATTCCTTCGACTCTACACGCTCAGTGGATAGGCCAGTCGCGGAGGCTTTCTCTGACCTGAATCAAAACTGATATTCGAGAGGAAGGCCGTGCACGGGAGGAGATAGAAGCTTCTGAGGGTACAAGGCCTAAAGAGTTGGTGGATTGGTGCTTCGTTGCTGGCAAGAAGGGGAACGAGTGTGCTGCGGTTCGGGGGGGGATGCAGGTGTGTGCAAGAGTGTGCAAGGGTCGGCCGATCGCTACCCTGAGCTGGCCGGGCTCACTGTATACTGCATCCGGGTTGCAGCTTGAGGACCGGATGGTGTTGATGACACTGGCTGGAAGGTGATTTATACGTATTTCTAGTACTATGACGGTTTTTTCGGGTAACATACTGTACTTTTTATCTTTTCCCTGATATTTTTTAATTTTCTTATGGTCAAAAACAGTAGTGTACAGTAAGTACACTACAGTAAGTACACTACGGTACCGACGACTTTCAGCCACAGACCGCTCGGGTGTCGGATATATAGGTAGCACCTGAGTCGGTTGGGTAGTTTGCACGAGTTAGCGTCACCTAGACTAGCGACCCCTCCCTACTCCTAAACCTACGCCTCTGTACTGTCTTCTTCCAGTAATTCCCTTTCGCTTCCATCAGTCCCTACCCGAGAAGCATGGATAGCACTGTACTGTACATAACTACTCGTCAACCGACCATATCTTTCATTAAACCAACCCACATTTCCCCCGATTCGTACTGCACTGTACTGTACGCGCAGCATACCTGCTCGCTGGCATTGAGCCGGCCCTGTAAGGAATAAGACTTAAGCAAGCAAGAAAGGGGGGGCTAGCGGCCCTCAAAAGGGGAAAAATCTATCTGAGCCAGGAGCGGTTGAGTTGTCGTCGGTTGATCGCGACAGAAGTTCGTTGTTGTATGAGCGAACTGATAACAGTGAACAAGCGATTGCGCTCGAAGGCAGGGCTACTGCCTTTCCGTAGAGCGATGTACTCAGCAATTCTGGACAGACCTCGTTCGGCACCGGGACCGGCAGACCCGTATATATCGAAAGAAATCGGGTGGAAGTCGATACGTAGTTCGGCGCAGAGGTGGCCGTAGCGGAGAGATCTCGCGCGCTCAGATGCAGTAAGAGCAGCGAGGGGCGTGTGGATCCGCTGTTGGGCGTATGGAGCGGAGTGGGGGCTGATGACAGTGACGTCGTAGCCCTGCGGGGCAGGAAAGAACTGGACATCATCGATGTAGATGTCGAGGCGGCGGCGGGAGTCGGATGGTCGGGGCAAGTCTTGCGGGAAGGTCAGTTACCGGACAGGGCGAATCCCAATTGATAAGCGTGATAACTCGGAAATGAGGCGGTCGCGAACACAATTGTGGCGCCGAATGGAGCCGTCGGAGCAGGGACAGACAGAGGCATGGTGTCCTTAGGAATCCAGGGTGGGGACAGTGCGGAAGTGGGTGGTGGCGCAATAGGTGCAGGGCTGTGTGCCAGAGAAGATGAGGACACCAAGACGGAGGCAAACCATGGTTCGCCATACTTCAGGAGCGGCCCGGGTACCGAGATGGCTCTGCGGGAGATTGTGAAAGGGACGGGAGGCGTGCGAGGAAGCGACGGAAGCTAGGCGGCGGAGTAGCCGGGAGCCTTCGGAGGAGGAGAGGTCGACGGAAGAGAGAAGTCTGGAGCGAAGCGCCTTTGTGATCTCAGCAGTAGCGATTGTCTGGAAGTCAGACAGGCCGGGGAAAGAAGAGGCGCGGAGGCCAGCAAGGATGGCGGGGGAGGTGGATGACAATGGGGAACAGAAGGCGTCAAGTCCATCTGAGTAGAGAGTTTGCAAGCGTCCTTCCAGGGCTATGGAGATGCGGGATCGGAGAAGACGGTGGACGGAGGCGCGGTTGCGATTATGGGGTTCCCGCCGGCCGTTTTTCCGAAGGACCAGCTTACCAACTGCGAAGAGACGGGTGAGGCATTCCACGCGATATGCAGGGGAGTGTGCGTGGTTGTAGGCATGCAAAAGGCAATAAAAGAGATTGTGGAAATCGGAACGCGGATATGGACGGGATCAGAAGTTGAAAGATGGAGAGGAGGGGGGGACAAGATTCGGAGCGGTACCTGGCGGTCGGCCGACATGAAGGTTCCACGCGAGGCCTACTGGTCATCGTCCATAGACTCCGGAATCGGAACTTGTTCAAGTACGGAGTATCCGGCGCCCGCGGGCGGGGCAACAGGGGCCGGGTGGGGCGAAGGTACGGTAGAGGCATCTGGAGATGAAGCCCCAGCCCGCGTCACTAGTGTAAACCCGTCAGCATCAATCGGAGTGGGGGGACATGTCGGCGCTTAGTCGAGGCGACCGGGGACGGGGAGGGAGGAAGGGGGGGATGAGAAGTGGCAAAGGAGGCGTCTTGACAAAGAGTAATGTAAACCACGGATTCCATTTCGCGGAGAGCGTGAGCGAAGGCAGGTGCGGGGTACCACTGGCAGGAGGAGGATTCCAGGCGAGCGATTTCGGAGCGAAGGCCAGGGAAAACGGAGAGAAGTTGGGGGGGCGGAAGGTCTGTAGGAGGTCGAGATTGCGGAGAAATCCAGTAGGAGGATCGAAGTTGTCAGAGGTCTTTGCCAAGGCGCGAAAGGCGGAGTAGGCTGGCTCTAAGGAGAGCAGGTCACGTTCGGCGGCGCATACAAGGAAGACGTTCGGAGAAGAAGAGCGCAGGATGGAGCAAGAGCCAGGGAAACCGCCATTAGATATCGCCCGGCGGAAGGCGGAGGGGTCGTGGACAGGGGCGTCAGGCGGGGCAGTGACGACAACAACGCGTTTTCGGTTGCCCCCGAACAGGTCGCGCGTGGCGTGGCGGACTCTGCCCGCGAATTTTGCCGAGAGGCGCTTGTCGGAGAGGTCAGCGTGGTGGGTGAGGCCGTGGCGACCGAGGAAGGGAAGGCGTTGAAGCGGTTTCGGAGCGGGTGCTGGGGTGGTGGCGGCACGGAGGTACGGGGCGGGGGACGGAGCGGTGGGAGGGCAGAGGCGGGCGTTGAAGGCTGCGGAGAGCCTGCAGGTGTGTTTGGTTGAGCGGATGCAGACGGGGAAGCCTGCGGAGACGACGGCGGAGAAGCCTGCGGAGAGCCGGTAAGGGTGTTCAAGATGGCTAGAATAAAGCGGAATTGGGGGTTGAGCTGGAGGGACGGACGGGGGTAGGACATTTGCAACGGGAGAGAGAGTGGGAGACCCAAGATAGAAAGGAGGCTGTAGCGGTGGGATCGGTGAGGTCGACGAGGCCGTCGAAGATGGAGGTGCAATACACGAGGTAATCCATAGAAGCGTGGGTTAGCGAGACGATGGGCTTCGATTGCGCAGCATGAGAGCGAGATGGTAGGTTCGGGAGATCGAAAAAAAAGGGTCTCAGCCAATAGGAAGCAAGGAAAGAGATAAGAAAAAGGGACTGGGAAAGATCTCGTTACTCGGGAAGAACGAGGGAGATTTGGAGGGGAGGAGGGTTGACATGCGACCAGTTGGTCGCGCGCGCGCCGCAGCGTGGCCGCAGCAAGGCGACAAGGAGATGCGGGGGCGCGGGGCGAAGGTGGAGAAGACGGGAGGAAGCGGTACGAAAGGTGAGAGAGAAGAGCTTGAGCAGGAGCAGGAGGTGTGGCCCAACAGTCGCATTGGTGAAGATGATTACATATCTGAAACATGGTTTGAATGAAATTTATTCAAACCATGTTTGAGCTCACACCCCAATAAACGTTCACCCCACCCATTCGACCACATCTTCCATGCATTAAAATAAACCAATCATTTCTTCACCTCTAACACAAGGGTGACGCTAGAGGCAGGGCTTACGGGAATCCCTGTGCTCACTTTCGTTGTACATGTCCAGCCGTCATGTCCAATGCGGCCTGCTTGATGGCTGGCCTGAAGGTAGCATTTTAGGGACCGTACAGTAGTTCCTTCCCCATTACCGTGTCGGATACCCTTTTCGAGTCAATTGCTGGAAAACCAGCTCTGGAAAACCTCTGGAAACCCATGGGATAGATCGGATATATCTTCCAAGAGTAAAACACCCAAACCTTTCTCCTCCCTCAAGTACACAGAAGCGGATCGACATCTATGCACATTTTTCTATGCAAATTTTTCCAACGCTTCCACCCGTCATTCTCTGCACATCATGGAGGCCTCCCAGACGCACTTACAATGGCAACCCTTGCATCCAAGCCAGAAAATACAACCAATATCTTCTATCAAGCCTGGTGCGTGTCGTCCGCTAAATGCTTTTGGAAAGATGGTGATTGGTCGCGATTCCTGAACTCCTCGTCACACTCTGAACCCTACATTTGTCAACGCATCTGCCGTAACGATTTTTTGCATACACCTGCTGCGGCATTCCTCGCAGCCCAACCGTCTGTAGTCAACCACATATACAATAATGCGTGGTCAGTGATGCTGCGGCGCAACTTAGTCTCCCCCTTCCACAGACCACACAACAGAAACCCACACCACCCAACCACGTCCGCACCTTCTACCATCGCCAGCAATATTGCGGAGAAAAAAGGACGCCACTTCCGCTTTACATCTTGTGAGGATCTCATCATTTTGAGGGAGGTAGCGGCCTCCAAAGCGCATATAGCGTCCTTTGGGGAGACAAAGATGCGATTTCAGGCGGCAGCGACGCGTGCGAATGACATTCCGTCTTTAAACCAGCGCATAACGTGAAAAAGTGTGCAGGATCGGTAAAAGCGCCTTCAGGAGATCTTCGATAAGAAGGACCGAAGGGATCAGCGCATTTCGGGGGTTGGAGGCGTGATTGGCGAAATGGATCAGCTGCTTTTGACGATGCAGGAGGCGCGAGATGACCTGGACGCGAAGGAGACAGCGGAACGGGACGCAGCGAAGGCGTTGGATGATGAGAAGGAGCGAGTTGGGCGGGATATCATTAGAAGCGTAACGAAGCGAAAGAATGGCAGCAGCGACGGGAGGGATGACGGCGATGTGGAAAGTGAGGGCGAGGAGTGAAGCGCTACATTTCGACGTGTGGTGCGGGGAAGGAACGGGGGGAAGTGGGGTTTCGATACGTCGGGGGAGACGGAACGATTTGCTATGTGTCTACGCGATGCAGACTTGGCACAGGTGGCGGTGGACCGCAAGGGTTTGGCGTTTGAGAAGGAGCGTTTGGAGATGGAGCGCGAAGATCAGGAGTTAGAGCGTAAGGAGCGCAGCGATGAACACGAAGTGCAGCAGAAGCTAGAGTTGGAGAAGTTCAAACTTATGCTAGACGCTTTTCAGCGAAAGTAGGGCGTCCGTTAGTTAGTTTCAAAAGTGTTTTTTTTGTGTGTTTGTGCCTCTCTGAGAAGTAATAATACTACAGGACGTGCATCTAAACCTGAGTAGCTTTCGCTCGCGCGGACACCCGAGGAGCGGAGCGAGGTACTCTTTTAATTTTCTACTCCACTAAAGATAGATACTCCTCTAACGTTGGGGGAAGGCAGTTAAAGAAGCTCGATATCTGGTTGGGGTAGATTCAGTTGCGGATTTCGCGAGAATCATGGACGCATTGTATAGCACACCTACAGGTGACTCTACAGTCTTCAGCTTCCTGTTGAAATCCATCGTAGTGAAGAATAGCTTGATTTCCTTGAACAAAAACTCTACAGAAACACGTCCCTCGGACATCCCCTTTTTTAACGCCCTCTGAACCGGTTGGAAGTTGCTTAACTCATACGGAACCTCCAGGAACCACCTCCGACTGTACCCAGAATCTCCGTACAAGCAATGCGTCCTTTTTCCGATTTGTAACGTCTCCGGCAAGAACTCCTTCAATCCACTTCTTTCATACAGAGTCCAGTCGTCACTGCGAATGCAGAATAAATCCATCCGGTGCACTGACAACCTGATACTTGAAAGTGTGCTTCCTCTTGTGACCATTGTAGGTTACTATCTGTTCCATCTGCCCCGTTGGTCTTGCAATCCCAATGACTGTTCCATCTATAGAACCGAAACAGTTATGCAGTCCATTCGTCTTTCCATAGATAGGTTGTGAATGCGTACACGCTCGGGTTTCCATAAATTCCTTGCAAAGTCGGTTACTCAATAAATATCCACTTTTATCATTCAAATGCTCGATTGCTTCCCAAAATATCTCCAAAATCTGTGCAGCATGCTTTCCAAACATGACTTCCACATCTATTCAGCCAGCAGGGGTAGCGAGTCCTCGAAGTATGATGCAGGTAACCAGCAAGGGATTGACTGCGTAACGGTTTCTGCTTGTAAGCAATTGCTCAATTGGCCAATCCACGACGTCAACAACTTTCTTCATATTGCATTTCCTGAAGCGAAAAAGGGCCCGAAAATCACCTTCGCTGAAGCGATTAAAGTTGAATTCAAACTGGACACTGCTGATGCTGTTACTTCTGTTGATGACTTGAGATAAATCTTGACGATACACGACCGCATTACGTGCCATTTTTACCAATGTCATGGAGGATTTGAAAGTGGACTGCGGCACTTCTTGATGACGCCTAGCAATGGTCGCAAAAGCTGTAGACCATTTGCTTGCTCTTTGTTGACAGAGCTTCTTTGAGAAATCCTTCTACCTGGCATTCACCATGTCGGATGCGATGTTGGAGGTCTATGATAATACTCCTAGGCTCTAAAGAGGTAATAATCCTATTTAATTTTTCCCATTTGTCGATGCGTAAACACGTTTTCAAATTTCAGAACATAATTTCATAAATACTTTTCAGAAATTTATCATACTACCTCTTTCTGAAGACCTTTCAGAAATCTTTTTTTGCGTAAGCTCACTACTGTACTCGGAAAAGAATTAAAAATAATTCGTATTTACCAAGCGAAAATAAAAACAAATCTGATAGAACGATTCCGAAGTGTCTTTTCCGTGGGGTCGCTTTTGACCGACCCCAAAATCTTGGACAATAGACAAGTTGGATTTTTGTCCATGTCCACATGTAGAAAGGGCCTAATGGAAAAGTTCGGAGTCCTCTGTACTTGTAATGAAACCATTTGCAGGACCTATATTGCAAGTGCTTGAGCGTGTGTACCAACTAGAAAGTAGCTGGTAGACTGTCTGACAAGCAAGCTGCGTTGTAGGTGACCATCAACGCCGCGTGTCGTTGGAGGAGAATTGTCCTCACCCTGGAGTATTGGTCAAGGGCTCAGTTAGCGACCGCTCGGGCTACCTCTGTGATGTGGCGGAACGCTTCGGGATGCCACCCTCGAGTGTGGAGATAGGAACGGGCACGAGTCTTCCTGCCAGGTAAGCTGGCTAAGAATCCCTGGTATTTTCGTAACTTGTCCGCGTGGGCTGCGTTCAAGCTGGTTAGGGGGTTAAAGGTTCTCATTCTGAGGTAAGAAGGGGCCAGCGGGTTCACGAAGGTCACATCGAAGTAATCGGTACCGCCGGTGGCGCCCGTTTCCCTGATGTCCGGCCTTGTTTTGTGTTCCCCGTGCGACCGGGGCTCGACAGCAGTATGCCTTGCGCCTAGGCTAAGATCGCTACTTGGTAGGGTGACCTGGTCATCGGGGCGGATGATCCGTTGCGCTCCGTTCCTGTAGTGGATCTGACAATACAGTATTGTGCAGTATACTGTGGGAAGAAGGAAGAATGACGCTTTATTGTTTGAAGATAAGTCTGCACTACGCAGGATCTCGGATTCTGCTAGACGGACGACTCCGGGCAATAGCTGAAGAGAAACAAGTTTAATGCGTTCAGTATCTACTAGCCAATTGCATACTCAAGCGAGAAAGGGACCGGAAGAAAACTCCACCACCTGAACCGATGATTCAGGAGATTTAAAAAACTCCCGCTGTAAGCACACAGGCTTACAGATAGAGACGGCGACGACAACGGCGTGAATCCCGGATGAGCGAGCTTGACGACAAGCCCGCAAGACTGCGAAGGCCGCAACCCCTCGCAGTCCGTCAAAATGACGGAAGATTTGAGCGCGGCAGGTTACGGTGGATTTCGCAAACCTTGTTCGAGTAGCAGAGCCATCCTTATACACCTTTCCCAGATCATCCCACGTGCGCTGGGGGCGCGGAGAGGCAATCCACTCGATGTGGCCATCGACGAGAACGTTGCGGCGAGAGCTCTGCAGCCGTGACGGGCAATCTCCTGAGGGAAGAGCCGGATGAACGTCCGGCGCCCACGCCATGCGCGGGCGCCGAGCGAGTTGTAGTGAATGTTGAGTGTAGTCAGTCGAGATACTGTGCTGTACAGTTTGTAGTTCGTCTGTGCAGTCGGAGTCCCCCGCGTTACGAATGGAAATCTACATTCCCGTAGCCTATGGGATCGAAAGCACTGATATCGCCACCGACGTTGCCGTTGCGCACCCCTCCGCTCACCGCCACATCTCACCAAGTAGGGTTACAGCAGGCGCTGCCGCGACACTCGCATAGCGCGAGAAACATCGTCATTATGGCACTTCCTCTAGTACACAGACATGCCCCTCCTTAGTGTTCGGAAACTAGCCGTCCTGCATCCCCAATCAGTGTAGCACCCCATTTTACCCCCGTTGCTACGACCAAAACGATATCCTCCAGATATCTATCCTGTCGGGATTCATATCTATAGTGCCTTGGACGACAGCGGCCAGGATTTCTTCCGCCGCCTTGCTTCCTTCGCTGCTTCCCGTCGCGATTCCTCCCCTCAACAGGAGCTTCGCGACTGAGTTACCCGTTTTGCGTCTAGTCTCCAAATAATGCAGGCGCGACAGGTTTCCACCCGCTGCCTGCATTCGTAATTAAATTGTTGAATACCGTCCGCACGGTTCTGTGCCGTACCGTTCAACTCGTAAAGATGTACCACCCTGCAGTTGATTGACAGTACCGTCTTGACCCGCATACAAAAGTTGATCAACCATTGTTGCAAACACCCGAAAATATCACGGTTTTTTGGGCTGCTCGCTGCTCTAGTGCTTAGGGCTATCATGCTAGGGGACAAACTGTGCAGCATCTTGCCGACGCTTCCTGGTCCACTGTTGCAGCTAACCTCCTTGCTACTGTCTACCGCATCATGGCGAGAGTATCCGTAACCCCTTTTTCAATCTTCATACTGTATTGCCGTATGATATACTGTAGTATTAGCACCACAGTACTGTACTGTACGTACAGTATAGCCACCACCCACTCTAGTTGAGAGTACTTGTACAAAGAGAGAAGAGAGATCTTATTGGACTACTTGAAAGTACTGTATGTGAGGTAATATGCCGCAAGGGTGCAAGGGTGCAGTATTACCTTTATATGCTTGACCCCCTCCTACCCACCCAGTGCCCAGTGCCTCGATGCCCCATCCACCCTCCATTTCTTATTAGACAAGCAACCACATCCCCACCATGGCCGACAACCCCACCTTCGTCCCAACCGCCCAACCCGCGACCATCGTCGACATTCCCGACCCCTCTCCTTCCCAGCACTCCAAACCCCGTCCCTCCTTTTTCCGCCGCAGATTCCTCGGCCTCCCAGTCTACATCTGGCTCCTCCTCTTCACTCTAATAGCCGTCGCCCTGCTCATCTACCTCATCGTCGCCCTCGCAGCCCGCTCCGACAACCCCTCCACCATCGATCCCTCCCAAGTAGACCTTCCTCCCTGTGACCCCTCAGTCGACCGCTTCCCCACCAAAATCACCCTCGATTTCGCCTCCCAAGCAACCATCCCCGAACTCGTCTACTCCAACACACACGTCGACTTCACCATCCGCGCCACCGCCAACGGCGAAGCAGAATTCCTCTACCGTCTTGCACCCGCTGATTGCGACGCCCCGGAAGATCCAGCCCGCACCGCCATCCGCGCACAACCCTCCGCCCTGTTCATCGGAGAGAGTCCCTCCCTCGCTTATGTACAGGCTGTTGACCCGCAACTCACCACGCTCTCGTTCATTCCGCAGGCCTCCACCTTTTTCAGCCCCCACCGTTCAGGCGCGTGTCACCGACGGCCTTACCTTGGAAATTGCAGAGAACTTTGAGTCAAACTACACCCTCCTCACTGCCGCCGACACGCCCCCGCAGCTCTCCCTCATCGGTGAATTCCAGGTTGACGGCTTCCCTCCTGCACGCACCGGTCTCCCGTCTCTGGTTGTTGCCGACCCCTCCGCTCAAACCCCGCTGGAGCGTGCCGAATGGGTCAAGCTTATCGGTCTGATTCTCGGCCGCGAGTCTGTTGCAAACCGCCGCTTTTTTGGATATTCAGCAAAGGTACAATGAGCTGCGGGATAGTGTCGCCGAGTTTCCGGAGCGTCCGTCCGTGTTTTTCAACCGGCCGTTTGGAGACCAGTGGTTTTTGCCCGGTGGCGACCAGTACTTTGCCGTGCTTGCCACGGATGCGGGCGCCGATTACCGATTTGCGAATGATGGTAATGCTGCTAGTGTCCCTTTGGGGTTTGATGCAGTTCGCGCCGATTTTGGCAACGCGGAGTTTCTGCTGAATACCTTTGAGAGTCCACCTCAGAATGATTCGACATTGGCGACGTTCTTCAGGGACGCGGGGGGGGATGAGCAGCGTGAATTGTACCGCGATTTGAGGGCTGTTCGTTGTGGAAACGTGTTCAGCTCGTCGGGGCGGGTTTCGGAAGGGGGGACTTCATCTGACTTTTTCGAGTCTGGGGCTATTCGACCGGATCTGATTCTGGCGGACTTTGTGGATGTGCTGCACAGGGGGAAGAGGGATGGTCTGAGGTATCAGTACTGGTTGGGGCCGGCGACCCCGGAGGTGGTTGGAGATGGACAGTGTATTGAGGAGACGAGGAGGGACGTGCGGTGGGACGGGTTGGAGCATCATTTTGTTGTGAAAGGGCGCGATAGATGGGAGATGGAGCGTGTGGTGGCAAGTGCTAGGGGGATGCTCAGGGGGATGAGAGATGTTAGAGGGCGAAGGTGGAGGGTATACTTTACGAATGGCGGTAAAAAGGGAGAGGTTGGGGTGGCGCTCAAGGTGGAAGTACGGGCAGAGGAGAGAGGGACTGAAAGAATGCGTGGAAAGATGAGACGCGTGAAGCTCGCGCTGATGAGGAAGCTCGGACAGGAGGCGCACGCATTGTCGAGAAAGGAATTCAAGCGGCGCGTTAAGGCCAGAGCCGCCGCCGTCCGAGCTACCACGAAAGGTGCTGTGAGGGTGCTGTGACTGTTGCGAAGACATAGCAAAGGCAACTGGCACAGTTTTCCGTCATATGTTGTTGTTGCGTATCTGCAATGTTTATATCCGTTCTGACGTTCTTCTTGACTTTTGACCCCAGGCGGCGCGCAGTAGAGTTTGTCATTCGAAACCTCTGCTGGGTGTGGCATGTCGACTCTGCAAAGGTGAGCTGAAGTTGCCCAGGATTCTGGAAGTACTGTATGGTAGAAACATGTTTTGAGGTGAGGCTAATAGGGTTTCCGAGTCGAAAACTGTCGTGGTAGATTAAATGGCGCGTTATCCACAGATTTGGGAAATCTTATAGTATTTTACACGAAATCAAGTAACGAGACCCAACTGTAGGAGTCATGAATCATGGAGTATGATTTTTCCTGTTTTCCCGCCTGGCCAATGGCAGGCGAAGAAAATACTTCCGAGAACCGTCGATCTCGGAAAATGGCGTACAACAGAAGGGAATCTTTACGCAAAGGGTACAAAATGATGATGGCAGATTCTACAACTCAACTATCCATTTTAGGGGTCCAGTCCTTGAATTGATGGGGCATCAAAGTTGAGTGGGCGTTTTGTGGTACGTAGATTACTGTATGCCAAGTACAGTACTGTACAGCGCCGCACCCTGGGCAGATACATCTGGAAGCTTCCAGGCGTACCTCCCCGCTGCATGCCAGGAGAGGGGTGTGGGGTTGAGGCACGAACCAGTACAGTACTGTACATAAAGCGCTGTGCTGTGCCGCGACCATGATAGAGGGACATATGTTACGCTTGGCCTAAACAGGACGGGAAACAATAAAGGAAAATTACAAGCATTACATGGTACCGCATCCAAGGTTCGACATGAGAGACGCCAACAAAAATGAACCCCACCTATCTGCTGATGGATTCCCTTCGTCTGTCATCGGTCTTTCTCTTTTCGTGTTCGAGAACGTCGAGATGAGAGGTAAACCGGACGACGAGAAGGCACTCGAGATCCTCTCCCACCTGGAGGGGGCTGCGTTTGACGTCTACTATGGCGCACTTGCGCGGAACAGGTTGCTCACCAAGGAAGCAAAGAATCACGCTGTCGTGAAGAAGAAGCAGCTGGCGGAATTTAGTAAGAGGGTGAGTCCAGAAAAGGAGATTAAAGAGGCTGCGACCGTTAAATTCAATGCCAAAGACATAGGAAGGTCTCCTGCGCGACTTGATGCCCTATACAAGAGGGTTGGCTTCAATGACACGGCATGAATTGGGTCTCTGCCCAAAAAAGTGACGGGGCACCCGAAATTGGCAACGTTCGTCATGTTTCGGACTCGTATGGACTATAATGGGCTCAAAAAGGGGATAGAGGACTTTCAGGTTGGCAAGAAAGCTTTGTTTCCCAAAAGAGCGTCAGTGTGAAAGCTGACACGTTGGATTCGCAGGGGCAAGTTCGGAGTCGAAGGAGTAACTTCACATGAAAGAAAAGGGGTACAGGGGGCCTGTTATACTAGTTAAGGAGTCTCTCATCGGCGATGTGGTTGCTGCGGCAAAAAAGAACTACCAATGGCCAAGCCCTTCCGAAACAGCGCAGAGATAATGTTATGGACATCGACGCGCTGATGAATAAGGTCCCTGTCGTCCGCCCACCGATAGTAATTCCGGCCCCTCAGAAGAATAAAAGCAAGAAAAAGAAGACAAAGAAGGAATCCGGCGCCCTCCGAGACCATGTCGGGAAGTACAATATGGTTGCGGTGTTGGCTTCGGCGTATTTAGGACTGAACTTTGGGCAGATTCTCGGTGAGGAAGCTGACGAAGCGGGGAAACAGTGGAAGCGTTTGGTCTCCGAGACTGTCCCGGTGACTTACGCCTGCACTTCGAATCTGCCCGCGGGCCCTCGACCATTGAAGGTTGTAGCCGTAAAGGCTTATGGGACGGAGACGCATGCCTTGTTAGAAACGGTTGCAGTTCCCAATTTGATGTTTTTGGAATTTTGCGGGAGGCTAGCACTCACCCCAACAGTCCCTGACCGTCAGGTCACCGTCGCCGATGGAACAGTTGCTCAAGTCATTGGATGTGTGCAGGAGGTACCAGTCTCTTTTGGGGCTTTGGTGGTGCCCTTGGGTTTCTTGATGATACGAAACACGCCGTTTGAAGAGATAATCGGCAGCCATAACCTGGAATCCATTGAGGCGAATCTGGATTACGGTCGCCAACAAGTTTCTTTGGCAGCAGGGAAAAAGAAGATTCTCCAGTCCCTTTTCTGCGAGCCGCCGGTGGTAGACAGACCTTTCCCCGATAGCGAGGATTTTACATCCGCGGAGGGATCAAGGAGTGAGCAGTTTTTGCCTTCGTCTTCATCAGAATCAGGAGGTAGCTACGATGGAAAGGATACAGAACACGAGCTTGTGATTGCGATCTTCAATAAGGAGCCAAAAAAGCCCGATCTGGAAGGCAACAATGCAGAGCTGGACTGCAACGTTGAGAATAAGGAAGCAGAGTACGCCGCTTTGCTGGGCTCAAAAGTGAAACGTCTTGAGAAGAAGGACCAAGGATCATTGGTGAAGGCCTTAAGGGATACCGACGTGATCGCCTGGGTTATCCACCACCTAGAACCAGCCAAGGTGCCGGTGGTACAATCTTTCGATCTGATTGATGACACCCCGACCCATATAAAGGCTCGCTAGATGCCTCCAAAACATAAAGCTGTGGCCAATTAGAAGGTTGGGGAGTTGCTAGAAGCTGGAGTCATTACGCCTTCGAGCTCCGCTTGGTCGTTTCCCGTGGTCATAGCGACAAAGAGAGACGGGAGGCCTGGGTTCTGCGTTGATTACCGACAGTTGAATAGGGGAATGAAGCCAGACCACTGGCTACGACCGAAGATCGAGGGGCTGCTCGACGATTTGTCTGGTTCGAAGTTCTTTGCAACACTGAGTCTGTATACTGGATATTGGCAGGTCAGGATGGCTGAAAGTTGCAAATAGGAAAACACGTTCGTTCGATATGGAAAGTAAAAGTTTGAGGTCATGCCGTTCTGGTTATGTAACCCGCCTCCGACGTTCCAACGAATGGTGGACGAAGATCTCCGAGATTAGAGGAATTTTCTCGGGCTGGCAGGGTACTATCGGCGCTTCATGAGGAACTTTTCAGATATTTCTGTGCTGCTTTACGCGACTGCATCAGTTGGAAAGGCATTTAATTGGACTCTGAACATGCAGGAGGCATTCGAATACCTTAAGGAAAAGCTGACAACACCACCAGTGATATCGTTCCCGGATTTCGGCTCCCCTATCCTAGTGGAGACAGACGCGTCTTCGTCTGCCCTCGGAGTAGTCTTCCCTCAGGGGAAGGAGTTCGGAAAGGTACACCACATCCAATTTGCATCAAGGACGATGACGGAACACGAGCGCCGCTATTCAACGAGCGAGCGGGAGGCTCTCGCTGTATTGTTTGCTCCTAAGAACTTCCGAGAGCATCTCTTGTTTGGCAAGCCATTTCTGGTTCATATGGAACATCAAGCTCAGCAGGCAGCGTTTAAGAAGAAGGATATTTACGGGCAGCTAGCCAGATGGTTCGATTTAATCGCCGAGTACAATTTTGAGGTGAAGTATCGGACTGGTGTCGCCAATGGGGCGGCCGATTATCTTTCGCGCAAGCGTACTGGCGGCCGGAAGCACGGAGAAGACAAGGCGGAGAACCTCTTTGAAGGATTGGTAACCACAGTATGTTGGGCCGATCCCAGACTCGCGAGCTTCGAATCGCGGCTACTAAATATATCAAGGGGTTGAAAGAGAGAGAGAGAGAGAAGAAACGGCCCAATAAACGGAAAAGAAGAATAAGAATGTGATAAAAAGGAACCCAAAGAAGTTATGACTCACTGTTCCGGTGGGAGAAAGAGGGGCTATGCGTTCTGCCTCGCTGGGGCAACGCGGCTAGATACTGGCAACATTTAACGACGATATAGGACACTGGAACATTTTATTAAGGCAAAAACTTGCCAGGGATTGCTTTTGGTGGCCAGCAGTATACCGCTACATCACGGAATACGTTGTAGCCTGCAATGGCTGTCAATATGCTTGCAGGCTCCTAACCTACCACAAAAACATAAGAGATCCCGTCACCGGACTCTTCGAAACGTTTTCAATTGACTTTGCTGGACCATCGAAGCCATCGAAGGCCGGAAAGAGGTTCGCGTTAATAGCTGTGGAACATGTGAGTTGTTGGCCGGTTAGGTGGGCGACAATGAATTCTACTTCGAATATTGTGATTAAGTTCGTCAAGGATGGGATAATACTGCTATTCAGGCCGCCGAAGAAGATTGTGCCGGAAAATGCGACGGCTTCTGGCCGCGTTGGTCCAGAGCTTTATGAGCGAACAGGAAGTGGAGTGGAAGGCCGTTCTTACTTACGCCCCGGTGACTAATAGGAGAACGGAAAGGATGGTAGGCACTATCAAGCACGCGATCAAGAGGTCTATTGTTGGGAACGTGGGGGACTGGGCGGAGGCACTTCCGAAAGTGTTGTATGGTTACCGAAGGCGCTACTATGGGGCGGCCCTCTATCCATTCCTAATGATGTACGGCATCAAACCAAGGATGTTCGCGAGTGACGCGGTGGCCCTACTGAATAAGGCCAGCGCGACGAATAGAGCCGTGGATATCTTGGGAGAATCTCACCTGCGCGCCGCTGTGGTGGAAATATCTAATACTTTACGAAATACAAAGGGACCCGTGAGGAAGTTAGCAGTAAGAGATCACGTTCTTGTCGCCTATGGAACAACTTTCCATAAGATTCAATAGTGAACGGCGTTTGAGTTGTTATCTTAAGGGCCGTGCAGAGTAACGAAGGCCAACTATCTGCGTTACGAGCCATTATCGTCCACTGGTCGGGTGACACGCAAGGCGATTCATATTTACAGGCTGATCCGGTACTACAGAAGGGCAGAAGTTTATCAAGTGAAGCAAGGAGAAGTAGGAAGAAGAATGGAGCATATAACTGGGATGACCGGAAGTAGAATCGATTGAACTTATTGGAATATCGCCCACGTTCGGAGAGTTGATCAAGTGCTAGACAAGAGTCCCGCAAAACCCCTCTCATGGGCCTCGCGCTTCCGCTTGGTCCGTTTGAGTCCATTGCGGAAACGCGGGCGCTTAGAGGGGTACCCCCAGAGGATCACCAACCTACTTACCTCGCGCATAAGTGAATTTGCCCCTCGCCATCGCCTTGCGCGCTCCCGAAGGTACACTGGCAGTCTCGTTGCACCAAGTCACGTCTCAGCGTTCTCTTACTCGCCTACAGGGAAGGACTCGGACACAAACGCAACAAGGAGGAAAGGGCGCCGGAGTGGGAGCGTACTGCGATAGGAAGGAGAAGCCTCCGGGAAGGGAAGAACGGCATTAATGGGGAGGTGTAGGTCGGAAAGAAAGGAAACACTTTTGCTGCGCACTGTATTTGTGCGGTACGGCCGGGGCGGCAGCGCACCCTCAGCGAAGGCCTGTGTTACGTAGAATGCGGTATGCAAAGTACAGTACTGTACCGTACGTACCCCAAAATGGGCATCGTACATTACTGTACAGCGCCGCACCCTGGTGAGAAACGTCTGGAAGTTTCCAGGCGTACCTCCCCGCTGCATGCCAGGAGAGGGGTGCGGAGTTGAGTCACAAAACAGTACAGTAAAGTACATAAAGCGCTGTGCTTTGCCGCGCCCATGATAGAGGGAGGTAGGGTACGATTGGTCTAAACAGGACAGAAAAGGATAACCGGAAACTACCATCATTATACGTTTCACAAAACTTTAGCAAAGAGTTTGTGCAGAGGTTATGGGATAGGTTTGGAAGAGTTTGGATGTAAACTAATATACGTAGTAAACAGTGGGACACGAAAAAATCGGCATCAATGTAAGCAAGTTGCTGAAATGTGGGTTTAAATTTCTGGGCGTGAAAATGGCGACTATGACAGCGAAATTCTTAGGTTGTTTCTACAAATGATCAAGACAGGAGTATTACTGTCCATAATACACCGAGTTGTGGGGATATACCACTCCTAACGACAATGATCGACCTTTGCAAAATATTCCGCATAATTGCGTGCAGAGATTGGAATCGCAAGCTTTCTCTTGCATACAAAAGGAAAGCAACTCTCATTACACAGACATGTCCTCCCTCCACTTCAGAAAATAGCCTTCCTGCATCCCTAATCAGTAAAGCCCCTATCATTGGTATTATTTCAACACTGTTTTTGTGAGTGAAATGACAGTATCAGAATGGGTCACGACGAATCATGAAGACGAACTACGGCTTCCGACTAAGGAGAATAAAATAGCACGAGAAATGAAAGGCTTCCGAAATCTGAGTTGCTTGCCCTAATATTTGACTGCAATTGATGGAAAAAACTTGAGATGGCCTCCATAAACTGAAGAATAGTGTCTCGCCATGGTTGAGAGGTTGTCAGGTTGTTACTGTAACGAAAATTGCAGTACCGTTGACGTGCGGTATATCTACAGTGCACCGCCTCGCTACACTTGCCCAGCTCCGGACAATCCAGAGAGAGAAGTTTGAACAGCGTCTACGCAACCGTCGGTTGTCTCACCGAGTTTTTCAGTTCCAACACTTCTCAGTAAAAAAATACATTACTTTTCCTTACCCAGCGTACCTAGCGTACCCAGGCGCTACTGATGACTGCCCCTGGTCCCACATGGGTACAGTAGTGAGGTCACAAAGTATTAAACACGACAAAAAGTAATACGAATACAAATGCTATAAGGGCTACACTAAATTATTTTTGTTCGTAGTGGTAGCTGCAGATCGATTTTATACTTATGATGATATCGTGAAACCTGGAGTTCTTGGTGACTTAAAAATTTTGGATCAATCAATATTTAAGTATAATATCGAAGATACGAAATAGCTGAGAGCTACCGTACCACCTCTACTGATTTCTGGAATTCTGATAAGACTATATCTCGACGGAGATTGCACATTTTAGTTGATTAGGGACATGATGTAAATAGAACATAGCGAGATGAACAAGATCTTTCCATGTTATGCACATATGATAAAGTCGCGAGCATCACAAAAAAAACATATAATGTGCTTTTAGAATGCAAAAAATCTGTTTTCTGTCCTACTAGATGGTATAGGTTTCCATCACGAGAACTAGATCGTGCTATTTGTATTTTTTTTGTGAAGCGCTACAAAACTGATGCATTGATCACTTTGAGGACCAGGAAGACCAGCACTGAGTCAAAAGAAGGAAAAAAGCAAAAAGCAAACTTCAATTCTATAAAATGGACGAATTCAGCCCAGATAGAGGCGATAAAGACTTTTCGACAAGTCGCTCTAAAATTTATCTAGTCTTCTCTTGCTACTCGCTTAATTTGCGAAGATCATGTAATAAAATCTTGTTACCTGTGTCTTGCGTCTTGATAAACTACGAAAGCAAAGATATCGTGATTTTTCATATGTTAAGGAGTGCTGGAATGCGGCAATTCGGAAGGGCTACTTCCGTCGGCTATATAGTACCGAGCTAGGCGACCATGCCGGGACTTTTCATGCTCCAACTCGTGCATCTTCGCGAAATAACCAAGGCTGTTGAACAGATCTTCATCATCATGGGCATCACCTCTGGACTATTTAATCTCGAAATAAAAAGATAGTATTCCTGTTTGATAGAAGTGAAAATTCTGCCATCTTTTCGCCATTCGTTTAATGCCAGGGCTCTGTTTTGCAAGCTTGAGGGTATTCTAGAAGACCTCACTTAAACTCATGTTTTTTCAGGTTTCGATCACAGTAACCAGCGACTTTTCATCATATAAATAAAAAGAATAATTTATTCATTTTCATAGTTTGGTTTTCTCTGCAACATTGTCGGCTTTCGGGGGGTCCTTGCATACAGAAGCTGTGGTTCGCTTTTAAGAGCTGTTGTTTTGGCTTGTTGGAGCTATGAAAAATTCAGATGGGAAAAAAGCAAGATGGCTGGATTCAAATGGCGTTGAGGAAATGCTAACTACGACTGGAAGACTGTGAGAAACAATTATTATGGTAAACTGAGAGTGATTTACGATTTTGGAGGTATTTAATTCATTGAATAGTATGTTAGCGTTGCTATGGCACAGTTATGGCGAGAGATAGGCATTCGACTAGCAAAATTTCCTATGGACAATTTCGTGCGAAATTGTGGCGCACGAGGCACTTGTTCATTGCCATCTCTAGAAATTGCCTTACTTGCGGTAGGTATTAGAGTCAAATTGGTTCTCAGAGATTCTAGGGAAGGTCGTTTTGCTGTGTTTCTGTCCCGGGTTCCCCCTCACAAATGGACAGCAACGTTTAGATGATACATGAGGCTAACAATAATGAAAATATTACTCTAGAAAATAGGATAGAAGCAAACTTTAGAGTACAGTTGCTTGCTAACGTAGAAACTTAAATGCATACCAGAAGCCAAAGAGGTAGTTTCTTTGTGATCCCTCAGGAGGCATCGACACCACCCCGGTCCCTGATAGAACCTCTAAGTACCACGTGAAACACACCTGGGACTTTTAGGGATAGACGTAGGTATTTAATTTTGTAGGAGAAACGGACGCACATTGTAAGACAACAGACCCCTGGCATGAATAGTTTGTAAGGAATGCGTACCCCCGTAAGAGAGTAGCCAGTACTGGAACTAATGTCCTCTCCAAATGGCACATAATCCGAAAAAGCGGTATTAGAAAGCACTTTACTTAACTATGGACGTTAAATACTTGCAATGGGCGATTAGAACTCATTCTTCATTCTTTGACATTACATTTATTGAAATGTTCCGCCTCACTTTCCATGGCAAGCCGCTGTATCTGCGCATATACGAACTAGCTAAACCAGCCAACATCTCTGGCCAGCCATTCTCTCCCAAAGAACGTTTTGCCAGTGCACCGTGATTGGAAGGACCCATGCGCGTTATCACTATGAAAATGGGATCCAACGGCGAAGAACTTCTTCCAAGTTTTCGGCGGCGGTAGCCATAAAGAACTCAGGGAATCCACTATTTCCAGTCGGATACTTTTCATATCCCTATTCTCTTCAATTCAGTCTTGATTGTGCCCATCATCCTTTCAGCGCTTCCATTTGACATTGGCAGGTCAGGACGGTGCTCTACTTGAATAGATTCTTCTTTATAGTGTCTCCGAGGTTAGTAGCGGCAAAAAAACTCAGCAATGTTAGACAAAACGCTCTTCGGGGTACGAAAGAAGGGAATGATCTTCTTTTTGACAAATGAGTATATTACTTCTCCGGATATGGTCTTCCGTTTGGCGGACATCGGCCGGTTTGTAAGATGATCGATGGTGATAACACAGAATTTGTTTCCAACCCTTTACCTCGGGAAGGGTCCAGAGAAGTATGTAGAGTACGATTTGAAGGAATTCTTGGGCGAAGTGATCAAGTTGGTACGATAAAAGCTACAGGGACTCGGCCATTGACATCCATCGAAGCTTTGAAAGTAGTCTGGATCGCTCCGATGTACCTGGGACTAGAAGTATCTGTCGACAACAAATTTCTTTTTTGTTCCCCAGTCCCAGTGACCAGCTTTTTCGTGTAATTTGTTCAGAATCTAAGGTCTCTTCTTGATTCTTTTAGGTTCTGTATGCCATTATTGGCAGGCGTCATTACTTTCCTTTCCAAATTGTGAAGTGTTTTGCGGTTCGTTTCATCAAGCGGCGCTTGGATTTATCTTTTTACAGGATATTTTTAACTTCTGGTTACATTAACTGGATACGGCTTTACCTCGGGAATCTCGACAGAGCTAAAAGATTCAGGTATGATAGCAAGATATCAATCGTCGAAATTAGAGGCGTTGAGAAGACCTTCTTGTACCAGACTTGAAAGGTATCCCGCAACTCTATTCCCGTTTCTGGCCCGATGTTCCAGCTCAAACTCGTAAAATGGCTAGCAAGTCTAGCCATATTATCAGTCTTCCGCCTCAAGTCGCTTTTTTAGGGCTTACGGAAGGTCATGATGATCAGTTACTAGTTCAAAGAGATAGATTGAAATTAAATGCACTTAGAACTTTTTAAGTGAGAAGATGAAGCCAAGAGCTTCACTCCCACATGTGGAAAAGTTCTGCTCGATGGAAATCGTGGTGCAAGCTGCGTATTTTTCAGGGTTTATCTTCCTTACTTATTTCTTGTGACCAAGGAAAGCTCCCATGGAGACACTCGATGCATCTTTTTCCACAAAGAACGGAGATTCGAAGTCTGGGATAGCTACCACGAGCTAGAATGTGGGTTTCTCTTTTATCACCTTCATTGAACCATTCATTTCTTCAGTTCAATTTATTTTCTTATTTACGTAATTTTGCCGAGTAAATAGTGGATAAATATGAAAAGTCCTCAATAAAGCAGAAATACTACCACGAAAAGCCGAGACATCCCCGCAGC
Source organism: Kappaphycus alvarezii (assembly GCA_002205965.3). NCBI lineage: Eukaryota > Rhodophyta > Florideophyceae > Gigartinales > Solieriaceae > Kappaphycus > Kappaphycus alvarezii. The sequence continues at coordinate 55,854 of NADL03000125.1, forward strand.
TCAGTCGTGTTCCTATGCACTTCTGACTTCTCGGCGGCACTGATCTCAACTTTGTCGATGTGAACTCCATCATTATCTATTAAATGACCAAGATGCTTTGCAGCAGACTTCGCAAAAGCACATTTAGTGATTTTTGAATTGATTAAGGTCTTAAAAAATTCTTCGAAGACGATTTTAAGTTTCCGGATGTGCTTCTCAATCGTGTGGAGGAGCAATGCGACTCCGTCCAGATATAATGGATATGTCAAGGTTAAAAATATAGAAATTATATTCATCATTCACTGGAATGTAGACAGTGCCTTCATCAGGCCAAAGGGAATCGTAGAGAACCTGAATATTCCAAAATAGCATCCAAAAGTATTTTTCTCTTTATATTATTCCCTTATGAAGATCTTCAAATTCACTAAGAAGCGTTTCAGAGTTGTGAAGATGGAGCTTTCATTCAAATCATCGATTCTTTATTTGAACTTGTGCAACAGCCATACTTCAGCCTTCATTTTTCGGTTAAGATTACCATGGTCTTCACAGAAGCGGGGTCTGAAGTCCTGTTCTGTCAAAATTTCGACAGGAAACAGCCGCACTGAAGACGCTGTAGTGGTAATTTTTGCATCACGCATTTTTTCGATCTCATCATTGCTAGCGAATTCTTTGCAGTGCAGAGACATTTGAAAATCCATATGATAGATTGATAAACCAGCAGAATTTCTTCTAAGATCCAAGGGTCTAAAGGAAAACCTTGGAGGAGCGAAGAAAAGTATTTCTGAAGTAGCTGTCGTGGGTGTGACAAGGCCTGCTGACTTCTAAGCCAAATAAAGCCCCCTTTTATATTTATAATAACTATTGAGGCCAATAAAATAGATTTGAAGCACAGAGAATGGGTGGGAAGCAAGTGAAAGTATTTTTGCTATGTGAAAGAAAATTATTTAGGTTGAACAGAGGAAGTCCTTGGCTAACGGCTCCCAGTGTAAGAAGAAACGAGATTGTAAGGACCGTACATCATGAAATGGGCCATTGGATCTTATGCACAACGAAAAATTTATCATGAAGAGATTTCGGTTGCCGAATGTGCACAAGGACATCGATAACTTTATAAAAGTTGATACGATTGTCAAAATCTAGCTTCAGTATAAAAATATATATCTTATCTCAGTATTGCTCTCACCAGGCTATTTTAGATACAATCTATGGACTTCTCCGGTCTCATCAGTACCAATGCTAATAGGAAAAAATAATTTTTTATGGTAGTTGAACGCCTGACCGAGTGGCCCTCCGCAATGAAGGTTAAGGACGCCACTACTGACGTAGCCATTCATTCTATAAGAACAGGATTAATCGAGACGTTCGGGATTTTCTAAAAGAGTCATCTTACCTTCCACAATTCATAGGGAAAAAATGGCGTCACTGGAAAAGGGAAACAAAATTCCGAAAGTACTTGCGAGTGCCTAAAGTGCTACAGTAGACGCTAACGGGCAATGGCGTGGAGAAGCCGTGAAAATGGAGTGAATAATCTATTATCTCACTCTGAAAGGACACGCTTTACCACCTCGCTTAGAGGCCAGCGAGCTGATTGAAGATTTATACTTGAAGCTAACTCCAAGTTTGTCTTCCTTCCTTGTTCTGAAGTAAGCAGGTTATTCAGCACATAAAGGCTTTTTTCTTAGCTCAAATCTAGATAAAACTACTAAAAGTACCAAAATAGTAGGACAAAAACTTTGGTGTTTTTTTTAAAAAATGCTTAAAAGAACTAAATAAATGTACTTCTCAAAATATTTATCCTCTAGATCAGAACCCAGAACTTCCCTGCAGGCATCATAAGTACCGATGTACTCCCCGCACATACCTTTGAATGCCTTAAGAATTGCCTATTCCTCCTTGCAAATAGTATAGAATTCCTGGAGCTCCTCCATTTGTGCCCATGGCCGGGACCTCCTGATCCGATCAATTCATTCTTCCCCCTCTCATATGATCCGTTTCGACATCCCTCTCTTGATCTGAGGACTTCATCTTAGGCTTCCTCTCCTTCCTCTCCGGACTCGTCCTCGTCCTTCTCTTCTCCTTCCCTTGACTTGCCCTCAGTCCCCTCATCTTCTATCCCGAAGAACAGTTCTGGGACCACCCATATTACAATCTTCCCCTTCCGAGTCATCCCCCACCACGTCCTGTGCTTCGGTCTCTACCAGTTGTCGAGTAACGAGCTCCGTCAGCAGCTTCCTGGTTTAAAGACGGAGTTACAACTCTGCATCAGTTCGAACCAAAGGAATTAAGGGAAAGTAGTGATGGGATGAGGATGAGAAGATTCGATAATGGGGCGATAAGGGGGTAATTAAGTCCGTGATTTCTGCCAAGGGAGATGTGAATAATCAATTTTTTGTTGATGCAGGGAAGTGGATAAATTTTAGACAGCTCTCAACTGGTTCAAGCTATGCCCAAAAAGTCAGATTGGCCGCCGGTCCCCTGAGTCACAAAATCGAGCGAAAATATTTCTGGCAGTGGGGACTAATGCAAACTGCCTTTAAATAGATGAATTATGAGTAAATAACGTGTAGAAATATTTATAAAGTAAAATTTTATTTAAGGTCGAGGAATATAAAATATATCAAAAAGAATAAGAGAATTACTCTCAGAGTAGATCGAAATCTCACATAAAAAGAGAAACCAGAGAAAGAAAAAGAATATAAAGAAATAATAATTTCTTCATGTAAAAGAAAGAGCAGATAGAGGAAGGAGCAAAGGGAAAAATGTGCACAAAATAGCATAATGGCAGAGAAGTTTTGCATGTAAAGAGAATACCCTCAGCTTATTGATTGTCATGCCCACTAACTTGAGGGGAAATTTCCGTTAAGTCATTACTCTTATGTCTCTTTTTCCACCTTCCTTAGTCGCTTTCTAGAAAAATAAGGTCTTTCTAACCGATAAAATAGCAGGAAAGTACCAATATGATGCTCCAAGAAGTACGCTCTCGTTATGGGTAGCTCAATTAGTTTTTCTGGTTTATATATCTCCTTGGAGGTGCCAAGATGTAGTCAAAGACATTAATACTCCTTAAAAGCTCCGAAACTTCCCATGGTAAAATAATGTATGTGGTGCGAAAAGTCATCCGGAAGAACCGGGAGGAAGAAAAGTCTAAAGGAAAAGAATAATCGTATGGACAGGAGCACATCGTCGAATGACAAGTTCGCTCTGTTCAGGGACCGAAAAAAGAGAAAAGTATTGAAAAAATGATTTGATTGTAGTTCTTGTCGTATTTAAAATCGTGAAGCCAAGAAGAAAGTCTCTTTCCAGTGACTACGTGGCTAGTATAATTGGAAAGTGGGGTTATAGATGCGAAAATGGGAGTTTCTCCTGGCGGAGGTTCAGTCCCACCTCCCGCAACGCTGAACTCGGCATACTCCGCCCCCAAAAACACAGACAGCCCCTTGTCATAGGGTAAGATACTTCCGAACACTCTCATCTGGTCAATATTCATGAATTTTTCTGGTATTTTATTTAATTTTCAATGTTGGACCTGTGTCAAGAGACTCTAATTTTTTCGAAGAATTTTAGCTGTAAGTACTGCAAATTGTAGAGCATAAGCCGCCTGTGCCACTAATATATAATTATGTGCACATTAGCTGGTCGGGAGAAGAATGATGGGAAGCTTTTCACGCTTCTCTGAGCCGATAGCCGCCTTTCATTACATTTTACTCTCTTTTCACAGTGGATCAAAGCGAACAAAAGCTTCATTTGTAATCAACAGCGTACCGCAATTAAAGTTAGTTTTATCATTGATTGAAAACTTAAAATATTGAAGAAATGAAGCAGCAGTAATGTATCATAACTATTTAATGTTTCAATGGGAATTTTATTAAAGAGAAAATTTAATTTTAAAATTGTGGAAAACGTTTTTTGTGTATTCCATTGATAAAACATCACTTTAGTGGAGAATTATATCGATACACATCTCTCTCGCCTATACGTATTCTAATAACATCTCTTTTTGTAATAATAATGACGATTTTTCTATCAATATTGGAACTTCCATGTTCGCATCATTTTAGGCGATTTTTGTATCCGTACATAAATTATTGCTCATCAAAGCCATTTTAACTTCATCTTTGGAAGAATATATATCAGAAAGATCAATCCTCCGTAGATCCTCAGATCCATTTCATTAAACACCTGCGTAGGTCCCTCTGTCCATTTTCTATTGAAGTACAAGAGAAAATGACTCTAATAGCTGCATTTTTAGTTCTATACACTTGAGTGCTGTTAAACTAGGTTTATTGGAACTAAATTACAGTCAGAAGTAGTATCATCAACTAGGGGTTTATTTAGTCAGCGTTCCAGTATTTTTTGCTGGTTAAGTACAGCTTGAGTGGAAAATATAGTCGAAATGATTCGCTGAATTTATAGGTGAGAATTAATAAATTCATTGGCAATAATATGGGAGCGCTCTAAATTGATGGAAGTCCTGGTGAGGAATCAGTTCTCTTTTGCAGTCCTCCAGGCGGAATGAACTAGGATACACATTCAAGGATGCGTTTTTTGGAATTCAGTAAAGAAATAAGCATGAGGATCAAAAGAAGATGATGCGGTTGTTCTGTCTGATTGATTAAAATGAGGACACAGGTACATAATTTATACAAAGATGCAGCTATGGTTCCTTGTGTAGGTAGAAATAGTAAACGAGAGGAATAGCACAAAGTCTTAGTTCGTTTTCTGTCAATTAAAGACGAGAGAAGGAATAGCGGGGAGCAGCAATTAGGTTAACTGGTCTGTTTAGTGAGGAAAAAGAAGGCGGAAAAAGCACAGAAAACCATATACCGTCCTTTTAGAGACTGGGGTAGTAGAGTAATAAGTGTTGAGTTCTGATACAGTAATAGGTAAAACAAGATATTAAGACATAGGAGATCTCAGGCAAAAGAATTCGATCCATGGCCAAATTGGCGGGACCTGAAGAGGAGCAAAATGGATGAAATTAATTAATTGCGAGCATAGATTCGAGAGAGTACATGTGGGTTTTTTAGATTTTTAAAAGTTCAAGATGGCACACACGTGTGCAGAAAGTATTCAGAGAGCGGTGTAGGAGACATAAAGCAGTTTTTTCGTATTTACTGGGTTCAAATCGTCAAGCGAAAAGTGTAGCAATTTTAGGGTGTGTTTTTTCAGAGAATTTTTTTTAAAAAAATGCGATAATTCTGTCGATATGAAAACGCTGATATCCACAAATTCCTATTTCTTCCTTGAGAGATCCATTCTTGACCTGTCATTCTATGATACAGCGATACTTATTTTATTTCGTAAAATGAATCCTAGAGTCTGTTTCTTTTACAAATCCAAACTCACTGTACGACTATATTTTATATTATATGTGTGCAGAAATGGTTTTTTAGTATTTGAGGACCTTAATATGTCCAAGAAGGCTATCTATCATTAAATGTTTCTGGAATAAATAGTTCCCGATTGAATTACTGGAGATACATGGAATAAAATAGGCACCCACATATTTTTCAAGTCACAGGGCGGCAAAGTGGTGTAAAAATGCGATATATTGACATAAGAGAAGGGAAATACTACAAAGAGGATGTTTGTGAGTTTTCTCCCGTTTCACCCGGGAAATATTATTTCGGACCCCCATAAATACCCCAGTAAGGCTGATTAATTGTCCGCAATAGCTGTTAAACCAACCTCCCATGCGCCTTACATCTACCTCTCACTCGAGCAGCGGTCCGGGTGGTCGCGGCACTACATCTCTGTCGAAGTGTAGCGCAAAGTCTTTAAATATGCTACTTTTGGGCGTTTTGGTAAACTGATAAGTTTTTTATGAAGTATGAACTACCACCTCCTGAACCACAATTTGTATCGACGATTGTGCACTTTGCACCGGGAAAGTTGCCTGCTGGGGAAATGTGTGCGCTGAGGCATATTTACCCTTGTTTTTCTCACAGTTTATGGAGGAATAATTCGACCAGCGCACTCATTGACGCCTTGTGTCACGCCGCATGCGTCGCCGTCTGTAATCACATGTACATGGCGACTGATCATCCTCGTTTGCGAGTCTGAGGTATATGCAGTTGAAGTTTGGAGCGACATTGCCCCGTGGAGGGAAGAGTTCGAGCAACTGAACGAAGCCGAATTCCTTTGATTCGAAGTTGGGCATGCTCGAAGACTTCGCGTAAAACAAATGAGGGAAATTAGTTTTAAAATATAGGCGGCTGGACGGGAGTTCAATGTACTGGACCCGGCGACGAGGAAATGAGAGAACTTTGGAAGCTCGGAAGGGCCGAAGGAGGGACCTGCGAAGATTTGTTGAAGGAGGGGTATGGTGTGCTCCTAGGCGGCGACTTAGTTTAGTTGAGGGAGGCAATTGTTGAGGGTTGGGATGTAACCAGCGAAGATGTAGGCGGAGTTGACAAAGGAGACGCGGATATGACGGATGAGTGGGGAAGTCATGGGTGAAGTCGAGGTTTTCGAGGGAGAGATTGACGAATATAGAGAGGTAGTTTATGCAGATATTGGAAATGATGGAGAGGGTATCTAAGAAGAACTAGCCTTGAAGAAAGCTGGATTCCGAGCAAGACTGGGAGCTAATGTACTTGTCCCCGGTGGTGAGATCGGAGAAAGGGAGTTGTTTTACATCATTAACAAAGCCGGGTAAAGAGATCTTCCGACCTGAGCCGATCGACGGCCGCGATATATATGAGTCTGGAGACGCCGAGATGGAAGTTGTGGATGGATTTGAAGGAGAAGATGTTGTAAGGGGAGGGGAGTGAAGTAATGTTGAGGAAGGGTAAGTCTCGAAGCGTGAGGAGTACTTTGCAAATGAGAGTAGCTTAAGGACACGGAGGGCGTGTTCCCTCCTGGTACGTGCGACTCTGGGCTGTCGTAAAATGAAGGCTTGTTCCAAGTCACAGAGGAGAGCAGGGTGGTTTTTTCGTATGGTCAGGGTCTGCTGCTGTGTGCCAGGATGATGTGTGGGAGAATCAAGGTGGAGATCGAAGCGTCTGACTGTGAATTTGTGACAGGGGTCCTGGGGGCGGGTTCCATGGAGGATTGTGTAGGATTTCCTTTGCCTCTGATATGTCAGCGCAGTAGCTGGAAATTACGAGGTAGCATTTTTGGAGGACGACATGAGAGTCACAGAAGTGAAAGCCGTGGAGACCGGAGGTGACAATAGGCTGGAGGATGTTGCAGATTGAGAGCTGAGTAAGTTCCGTCTTCGTTTTGCTGGTGATGCATGGGGGAAGTTTGAGGGTTTTGATCGTTATCTGCTATGGTTAAAGTAGGTTGGAAGGAAGTTGGGATGCAGCCGATTAGGGTGAGGTTGCTGGAGATACATTTGGGATGAGAAGGGTCGGAAAAGTTGAGGAGGTGGAGGTGGAGTGGATACGATGTGATGGGAGAGCTTTTGAGGTAATTGGATTTCTTTTAGGAGTATAGCTGGACGAAGCTGATGAAAGAGTCAATTCTTGTGGTAAGAAGCCTGTGCCAGAAGATATATTGTTTGGAGGTCTGCATGATTGTGGCTTGATGGCAGGGACTGCTTGTTTTCCGAGGACGGTTGCCATTAGGTAAGCGAAAGCGGTGGAATAATGAGGCCTTTTGCTGAGAGAAGAGGTTGAAGATGGTTCTGTTGAAGTAAGCGAGGGCCAGCCATTGATTGAGAACATTTGTTGCGTTATTCTGGAAGAGGGTTGCGGAGAAGTGATTCTCGGATTCAATGATGGAGCGGAGCTAAAAGCCGGTGAAGCTGAATTGTTGCCTGAAGAGTTTCTTATAGAGTTCAAGGCACTGTCATGGGGAGGAAGAGGAACTATAGAAGGAGAACATGGAAAAGGTGGGGTGAATGAGCAGGAAGATGAGCTCGTCTGCTTTGTGGAGGCCAATAAAAGAGGCGATAGATGAAATGCAGAGGACAAACTGTTCGAAATGGGGAGGTTGGGGGGAGCGGAGGTGGACATGAAGAGGCTGGAGCTATTGAAGATGTTGAAATAATCTTCGGTTCGTAGGGAAAGGAAGAACCTTTCTTTCTGATAGCAGTCCTTGTCGGCGAGGTGTATGATATTGGAGGGTTTGTTGGAGGAGCTGAGAAGGGTAAGTTCTGAGGTGTAGTTTTGGAGCTCGGTGTGTGTAGGGAATTGAGTGAGTCCGCTGCCGGGGGAGATGAGGCGTTTCTTGGGGGTGAGAAGATGATATAATGTCTACGGTTCCTCTAGATGGCGGGTATGGTGCTTGGCAAAAAATAACAGCAGAGTAAGCAACAGTGGGGAGGCTGAATTGGAGATAAAGGTGCGTCGCTTGGTGTGTTTGTGTGAGGGGTACCAAATATGGCGCACGGGGAAGGGATAGGCTGGGAATGGAATTGGGTGCACGGGATACCGACGTGTTGGGCCAGTGTGGACTTGTTATCAGGTATAGGTGGGCAGTACGTGTTGATGTAAAACCAGACCTTTACTATGGGTAGCCGGCAAATACCATATATTTCACCATCTATTCTATCTAAGTGGTTTATAATCTTCTATTTCACCAACATGAAACTACGGAAATTGGGGTTGTGTCCCATTCTTCTTTGTGCAGGAAATAGAGTCTGGGAAGCTACGTGCAAGCTTCCCGTCCAAGAAAACTATCAATTCTGAGTGTATGGAGTTCTTTAGTGATGTGTCAGTTTCCAACTTGATTAATTTTACCGCGTTTCATCCTTTTTTGACCACTAAACTAACATTCCCAGAACGCCGAAGAGACCTCCAAGTCGAATAAAAACAGTAAAGTAAGGTTCAATAGACGAAATAGTACTCGAGAATGAGAACCAGGTAGCGAAGACCGCAAATTAGACGTCTTTAGCAGTTTTACCCGCCTTGCTCTAGATAGAGGTAGTCTAGGGGTCGGCAGCTAAAGAATGAAAATTTTTGAAGAAATTTTATGGAAATGCGGTGAGAGCTTTGCTGGACACTAGTTCACTCCCAAACATTTTGGCAGTAGATTTGGGCGAAGGCCTTCATAAGCGAGCTCTGATTGCGACAAGGCAAATCACAGTGGCCGTCTTAGGGTAGACTGGGATTCTTAATGAGTCAAGAAATGTGCCTTTAGTACTTCAATAGCTGTCATTTCCACTCCTGTATTTTGCTCTGGAGTTCTCTCTTTCTAAATTTTTGATTGTAGCACCCTCAGTGGAGTTTCTCGAAACGGATATCAATCTGCGTGAAAGAGGTCATTGCCAGTGCACTTACAATGATAGATGAAGGTGCGAGACAACTCAGTGGATGTGTTTCAATCGAGTCCCAAAGAAAAAAATGTCAAGCAGCAGAAAAAGAAACGGTACTATAATTTTTTGATGTTGAAATTATTGACGAAGACGTTCAGATGTAATCGATGGCACCGTTAAGGATTAAAATATGTCTTTTAAAAATACATATTCATCAGGATCAGAGAACATTGATTAAACTATTGGTATAGGGCATGGTAATTTTCAAATGGAATTAAAAGAAGGTGAAACTGAAGATAATTTCAACCAATGTGTTCAAATCATTTTTCATCCTTATTTTGACAAACTGGATGCTGGTGAGCGAATATTTGCCTCAGATAAATGGTAGATCGGCAACAACTATCGAAACTATAACACTTTCAATGCGCAATATTTCATTTTCAGTAAGGATTGGGAAATTTTCGTACCCGTAATTTTTCGGATATACAAGGAAAGTTAGGATCAAAGGGTTTCTGTTTAGCTGTTCACCGGAAATTTATGATTAAAAAAAACCCTAACGGAGGTCTCATGTACTACCCCGTGATATCAAGTGAGGAGGGAGCTTGTATTCAGATGCTAGACTCTTCGCGCTGGCACGGATGCGAACGAAGGGAGTGCCTCTCGAAGCTCGTAAGAAACAAAGGGAGCAAGATCTCGTATTTGATACCCTAATAACATCACAAATACCACCAAGGGCAGTAAAATATGCAACACCTAAGTTTTTGGGCCTGTATGTGGTCGTGGAGTCAAAATATTCGTTGTGTAAATTGATATGTTCTAACAAGAGAAAAACGCATCTGTCCATCCATATGCACGACGCTTGAAGTAATTTCATTCCCTCTCTTGATGTCTTCAGAAGCACAACAGGTGGAAATAGAAATATTCAACAATGAGTTCAGTGTTTTATTTGCAGGATGTACCGCCGACCTCGTCATGAAGCACGTGATTTCACAATTTTTTTGCGGTTATAGTGTTTAAGTCGTATTTTTTTCGGATTATTATGTTTCTTGACCTAACCTTGTGTGATAGTTCAATCATTCGATAAATGATGATTGACTTCGAGTGAGTATGTATAGTTGAATCCAAGAATGTTGAAATGGTACCTGAAAGAAAGTACTGCATCCTCTTGTCGTACAGCGTCATCAATTTAATAATTTGTGTCCATTTCAGGATATGTGAATCAATAAAATTCAATCAAGTAATTAGTCCTACGCTACCTGAGATACGTAAAATAGAGACAATGGGACCTTATTCGATCATTTACCGTAGGTAGGACTGCTACCATGTGATTGATTGGCGCCAGATCTCCAGGACGAAAACGTCCAATTTAAGAAAAATGAGCGATCTCTCCGTACCGGACTTCAAAATCGTCATCAACACCGCGTACAACACAGGATAAACCATGATACATTTACAGAGAATAGCTCTCCCACCGGCACGCAAATAAAGCATACTCAACTACATTTGCATCGCGCCATGCGGAAAAGTGGGGGGTATTGACAGGAAATATATCGAGATGCTGAAGAAAGAGCCCGTGCTCAATGCTGCTCATCTCTACACGTTGTAGACGAAAATCTGCCATCCTCACCATTACCCCCACAACTGACCTACAGACATCCTGATCCCGATCCAAAACAACGGGGGAAAATATACTCCAGCGAATTACAGCACACTTCTCTTTTTATATGAATGCAGGAAAGTCATCGAGTTCCTTCCTATCGGACCCTGAAACCTTCCATTCAATGTAGTTTGGCTTCCAAAGAAGAATAGGCCCCCTCAATTTTTCACTCCCTCATCTCCATGGAAGCAGCAATAAGACAAACTGACCGCTGGCTCGCCACTGATCCTACAGGATTGCGGGCACTTCGTCCACTCCTACGACCCTTAATCAACGAAATACAACTCTGGGCACCCACCAGACGCATGCACCGGGCACAAAAAACGAGCGCAGTGATCACTCTGGACCCTGCTCATCCACATATACCACTCACAATAAAATCGAATATAATCAATTATTCTGACAAGGTACCTTTCCATGGGATCAAAATCAACCACTAGGTACTCATCCCGATGCGACTATGAACAGGGAACATAGTACTAAACAGAGTGTTTTTATAAAAACGGTCCTTTCTGTAGGAAAGCGGTCTTCTCCAAAAACTTTTGTCTTCTTCATCCCTGACCACAGCTTTTCCAAAACAACTCTCGCCACCTATTTCATTTTTAAGAACAAAATTCTCTACGAGTCCACATTCACTGTACAATTCAATTTTACGCGTTTTCTCTGAGTATTGTGGCACTCTATTTTCAAAAAGTAAAATTTTCCGGCTCGTTGTCCGCTTTTTCCTCGGAGTCAAGTTCCTATATTCTATCAAGCAGTTTTTTTCTGCTTTGATAGTATGCAAATCAAAGCTGCGGAATTACTTCACACTTTTTATTTCCTCCAATGTCGTGAAAGTTTTCAAAGACATTGCTATAATTAAAGTTCGATATCAAAGTAGTTGAAGCAAAAACCCCGCCATCCACAATATCATGGGCTCACGCCACTTTTCCGTCAACATGACCAACCTCCGCCCGTCCCTCACTATCGCCAAGTCATCCAGAGCCCGCTGCCCCCTCAACGCCCTGGCCTTGATGGCCAATGGATCAACTGACTTTGATCACTATTGTAGCAGAATGGACCGATAACGCGTTCTGAGCGGGTACGACGGCACTTATTCGAGGAGGCAGAGGAGGAAGAGGACGTAAAGGAAGAGGATGTAGAAACGGAAGAGGCTGAAGATGAAGTAGAAGGATCGGAAGGTGAGTAGGACTAAGTGGACCCGTAGGAGCAACTAGTTTACAATAGAAAGGGGGCTGCTGTTGAGGACGGAAGAGAGATGGAGTAATAATTAATTTATGACTCCTCCTGCGCAAATTAAGAGTAGTTTGAAGGAATTCATTGGAAATATGGATATATCGGAGGAATTTCTTAACACTAGTCTGGAGGACAAATATTTTAACGAGAAAAGTAGATATTTATTCTAATAATATCCACTTTTAGTCTTTCTCGTTCACACAATTCAATTTGATGAATTTTTTGGTACTTAGCATTTTTGTTTCTGACTTTTGGTTTAGCCGAAAAGTCTGTATCAGCTGATTAAGCTGGTACCTGTTGTGGATTTCAAACAAGTTTGCAGACAACTTTAAGTCAGATCCCAAATAGTTAGGAAGCTGAGCGTCAGCTTAAGAACCAAGAAAAATTTTTATTACGCTGGCCACAGAGCAAAGCATTAGACATTGCCCTTTCTATAAACTTTTTTAGCCCTCTCAACTTTAGTCCTTACCCACCTTTATCTGCTTGCTCAACTATACCGTGGTAGCACTTTTGTCGATTAGAACAATGATTTCTTGGAGTAATTTGTTCCGATTATTTCTTCTTCCGACTAATTATCCCTTCCAAAAGGCACCCGTTCCCTCCTACCGACAACGCCTCTCACTTCTGCTATGTCTCTTGCTCGCCTGACCATGCCTTTTACGAATCCTTTTGCAGCACCTACCTATATATAGGTATCATGCTGCGCTACCTTTACTCCTCAACTGCGTCGACCTTTACATGCAGCGGCAATTCTTCGCAACCCATCTCCGCTCGAGAGAACTTTCAATGTCACCCACTTACCGAACCTGTAAGTAATTTTCGAAATCTCTGATCTCACCAGTCTGCAGCAAAAACAAGCTTCAAAGTTCCTCTCCAAGCTATGCCAACACCCAGGCAGGCAAATGCAGACAGAAGACGCCAGCAGCCCGTGCATTAACCTACATCACAACTTGCGGATGAAACTCTGTACTCCACAAAACTCCCACCACCCCAGCCCGACACGCTCATCCCAACTTTAATTACCCATCTAAAACACTCGCAATAGTCCCTCATGTCGCCCTTAACATCGCTTCTAACCACGCCACGAACCTGCCATGACACGAATTGGATCTTCCCCATCTTTATTCACATCTGAGATCCTCAGGAGACACCCGTTAAGTCTCGCACTTCGCTGGGTTTTGAACTCATTTAACATCATCTATTGCCTACTATGAAGCACCAAAAACTACTCTTTGGACCTTGGCACTCTTCCGGAACAGCGAAAAACATCTCTTACAGTTACGTGACGCCATCAACTCATTATATTCTCTCTGTTCGTCCCTACCTTGACTGTTACCACCGCTATTCAAACTAAGTCTTAATTCAGAAGCTTTGAGCTATACTCCCCTCCATATTCTATTCGGAGCGAAAAGGGCCGATTTTTTAAAAAAAAGTTTATTGCTGTCTTTCATCAGACTCAAGCTACCGTTAAACTCTACATTACGAAAATATGACTCAATTTGCCTCTGAAGCTTGTTACTATGGTGTCCCTGGAATTTTTGGCGCCTAGTGCCAATATCATCGCCAACTGAATATAACCGCTTTAAGATATCTTTTGCTGTGTGTAGTCTTCTGAGCTCAATGGATTCATTTGAATGTAGATATCTGACAGCAGTATACAAAGGAGAAAAAAGAGGTCATGACTCTATTCTATTCATCGCTACGTATTCCTGACTACCGCCTACATTAAGCGAAACCGCCCGAAGAAGTTTTCATCGATGATAGGATCAGAAGACGTTTTCGTTTGAGGCCTCTTCCAAAATTCAGTTAAGCGTCATTTTTCGGAATCAATTCCCTGATCAACTCTACCTACCCGTAGTACCCATTGTTCATTAAAAATTCCCAACATTTAAGAAACTCACCGCAAAGGGGAACAGTATCCGCAATTTCTTTCGTGTATCTTGTTTTATTGATAGCGCCTATTTGGAAGTTACTAATCTGCTAAAACATTTATAAGTCAGCCAACGGCCAAAGTTAGTGATTCGAGCAGCTCGGAGCCTGTCTGTTTGGTACCACAGAAACTTAATCTTGGAAGTCCTATGGCATTTGCTTACAATTAAAACCTTCCCTTTCTGCATATTTCCATTTGACTTATCGCTTGGTGGAAAGTTACATCAAACGCATATCTAGCAGTAGGTTATTACTTGAATTTGGTACTGTCTTAAAGCATCTGACCAAAACGAAAAAAGGATCCATTGCCATCTACAAATTCTTCAACAATAGTATCATTGGCCAACTTCATGATTTGTGTCATCAGTTCTCCGAACATTGGGCATTTCAAGCTGAGAATTTTTCCAAGAATCTCCTACTTTTAAAGTTGTGAAAAGAATAAATAATATATGCTCTATTCCAAAATTACCCTTTCTATCAGGGTATGCGTTATATCTTTCGTTGATAATTGGCTTCATGCTCCCCTAAATAGTGTTGAAGTGTGAACAGTCGAAGGTTTTCATATCTTTCATGACTTTGCCATCGTCTGCTTCATAAGAGGTGTAGAAAACTGGGAAAAGGGATGTAACATCTTCGTCAGTGGCAAAGTCGCTGTCGCTGCCGTCAAATAGGTGTAGCCCTGCTTACAGCTCTGCAGCAGCGTCTGATTGAGTATGCTAGGCATTTCTTCTTGTTGTTGGGCTCGAACAAGGGCGGATGTTTCAGAAATTGTTGTGTGCTTTGTTGAGAACATTTTAGCTGAGAGACAGCGAAAGAATGTAGAATTCAATTGAGTTATACCGTAAGTGGTTGGAATAGAGTTTTGTGATCGAAGGTATTCGCAGTGCTTATATTTAAACTAAATTCTGAAAACATTAGCCTTTTTGTAAGTGACTAGGTTATTGACAAAGGGAGCAGGTTTACTAAAGATTGCCTTCATTTACAGTTGATTCTATGGTTTGTACAGTATCCCTTTTAGTCCTGCTGTACAAAATCATTTTCGTATTCTGAATACTTTTTCTTTTGTATTTGAATTGATCATATGATATGATAAACAGTGTTTAAAGGGCAACTCTTTACCAGGAGTGTACTGTACAGTATTCGCTCCCCCATAGTATCCATCATATATAATATAGGAGCCTTATGAGTCGAACGCCGCATGTCTGCTGACAGGGCTCGCGGCAACGTTTTTGTCGTCGTTCCATGGAAAGCCCATTTTCACCGTAATGTTTTCTCCGCCGCCACCGCACTGCACAGGCTAAGGGGAATATAGCCCTAAGTTTCAGCCGAAGTAAAGTGACTGTTAAGACGCGAAGGGGGTAGGTTGACCGGTCGCGCGCGGTTGAGGGTTCGATAGGGGTGGAGAGCCGGTAAGAGGGAAAAGACGGATGTAAAGGAGGGAAAGTTGCTGGAACCGGACGAGATGCTCATTTTTTCGGTTGCTAGGGTACCGTACCTCCCCTGTTTCTAGGTAGTCGCCACACGTGGATAATAAATATTCTAAAATACCCTACAGTACAGTGCACCACTTGTGGTCTTCAGAAACATCTAGAAGCCACGTGCTTCGCTGGAGGGTGGCAGGGGGGAAACATGAAAGTGCGAGCTGCGTCCGAGCACATTACTTTTACTTTCACTCCTTTTCCCCCTTATCATTTCCACCCCCGCCTGCACCCATGAACCTAACGACTCGCGCACAATTTCCCCCATCATTTGGTACTGTATCGCTAAAACAGCACCACAATGTCCCGCCACAGCACCACTCTCTCCCCACGAAGAACTCCAGGGGCGTTCACCTCCGCCAATTTGGTCGTCATCCATCCTGAGCCCTCCTTTTCCTCGCGTGCCTCACCTCTTTCGGGCTCTCCTGTCTGCTTTTCCTCGGTTTCATTGGTGTCAATTCTCCTATCATATCGGTTCGATCTAGGCTGGTTGATGACCCTACGTGGCTAGGGCAAAGCAGACCGCTAACAAATAGACTGGGGGTAAGGCACCCCGGGACTAGCTGGCGACGCTTGCATCTCCGAGGGCGGGCGGCAGTTCTCCCATCCTCCCCCGACAGGAGGGTGTATTGACGTCTCATGATTCTTCGGTCAAGACTCCTTTTCCTAAAGGCGAAATAAATTTTAGCGCCCCATGGAATCAGCACTTGCCGTCGAGGCTTTGGGATCTCTGGTAGAAGGGCTTGGACAAAGCCGTTATAGAAGCTCGAAAGGAACGGAAAAGGGCCCACCGAAGGGAATCGAGGGTATTGAAGAGGCGCGCGAGATGCATGCCTGTACCCTCCAGTGTTGTTTGAGATCCTTCAAGTTCGAGATCCTTCAAGACTGAGATAGAATAGTATTCATAAAGGTCATTCATTGCAATCATTTCACCCAGTAGCAATATTTTCCTGCCCCCATGGCAGTGTTTTTCTCATGAATAGGGGGGTATTTGGAGTCAGCCCGCACCCGAGGGATTTTTCTCCAGTTTTTGTAGAGGCTTGGGGAGCAAGTAGTACTTGCAGAAGCGACGAGCGTGAATAGCCTGTCGTGAGAACCTCCCCTGCGGCGAACGGAGCGAATAGCATAGGTGCTATGCCCGTACGATTTCATAGAGGCCGAAGTTATACGATTGAAGCGACGGCCATTTTGGGTCCTGGAAGACCTTACCGTACGCAACCAACACAAGGTCTCCGACCACATAGTGGACGATTTCCGGGGCTTTTTCTCTGGACTTGTCTCTTTCCAACGACTTCTTCGCATGGAGACTGGACACAGCCGGAATCTCAATCGGACAGTCCCTGGACTCCTGGGGCTTGCGGCGGATTAGTACGGTCAGTACCTATCACGCGGGGTTTTACCCCGTACAAAAGCTCAAAGGGAGCTATTCCGCTGGGCCCAAGCCAGCGGTGATTCCCGAACACACACTTATGGCGGGATGAAGCCCAATCTTCTCCATCACGAACGATCTTACCAATTCAATACTTCAAGGTGCGAACCACCTTTTCCGCTTTTCCCTTGGACATGGGGGCGTACGCCATGACTGAGCGCCACCTTACCCCAAGATTGTGCATGAAATGGGCGAGGAAAGCAGCGGTGAAACAGGTTCCATTACCGCTCACGATCTCCTTAGGGGGCCAAATGGACTTATTATCTCTTCTTCCACAAAACCTTATAACTGCAGGCTCCGTCGCATTTCGTGTAGGCATGGCTATCGGTCATCTGGCCAGATGCTCGACACAGACCAATATGTAATGGAAGAAGTCTGTGGATCGCTGCAATGGGCCTGTGAAATCAATCGAAAAGGTTGAGAACAGTCCTCCAACCGACACATACAAAATCGGCACTTACTCTGGGAGATTTTGCATTCGCTGACACGAGTCGCAAAAACGCACGTATTTGTAGACATGTACCACCATTCTCAGCGATCAGAATCGATCCTTTGTAAACTTGAGGGTGATACGCGCATCCCAGTGGCTCACACTTTCATGGAGAAAGCGCAGTATCTTGGCAGACACTGACTTTCCCGGAATGATCTTTGAGCCACCCTTCGTATAACGGGACAAATTTCCGTTCCAGATCATGAATTTCTTGGCTGCACATCCTGCTTTCAATCTCTCTTTCGGCGAAGCATAAGAAATACCTTCCATGGAAAGGTACCGGCGGACCAAAGCGAGATGCGGCTCCAGATCAGCGTCGTCCATCACATCCGCGGGACCTACTGAGACTAAGAGATCCCCTTCATCCTGGTTAAACCGGACCTTTGCTTCTATCGCTAATCGTGACAGTCCACCTGCGGACTCATTAATCATTCCCGGGCAGTAACGAATCACATAGTCATATTCTGCCAGGAAATCAAGCCAACGAGATGGCCACAAATATGTGTCCCTGTGCTCAAAGGCTTCCTTTAGCGACCGAAGGTCGGAAATGCGCTCGAAAGGGTGGCTCGACAAGAGGTAAACACGTAACTTCCGTAAACCAAAAACGACTGTCAACGCCTCCCTCTCGCAACCCAATTGTTGTTTCTCTGCCGGGCCTACTGTCCGGCTTGCGTATTGTATGGAACTATTTTTCCCATCCAGCTGTTTTCGCCATAAAACGGCGCCAACTGCCGAGAAAGATGCATCAGTTTCGACGATGAAAGACTTTTCAAAAATAGCAGAGGATAGACCAGGCGGGGAGGTCAACGCTTCCTTCGAGGTGCGAAAATATTCTTCTTCCGCTTCGCCCCAAGCGAATCTCGTTTCTAATCGAAGTCACTGCGTGAAATATGGCAGCCTTACTCGCGAAGTCTTAATAAATCTCCTATAGTATCCTGCCGGCCCGAGGAAACTAGGGACCTCCGTAATGCTGGCGGGACTTGGGATTGCTTCATTTACCTCGACCTTTCCCGAATCCACTCGTACCCCGTGCCCGTCAACTACATGACCCAGAAAACCTATCCGTCCTTGTGCGAGATGGCATTTATCCAGCTTGAACTTCAATCCGTATTTTGCGACGTGGATTATTACAGCTGAAAAGTGCTCCAAGTGCTCTAAGACCACGACGCCGTCCAAGTAGACGCGAGCAAAATCCATACCTGCCCGGACATGGTCCATCATCCGCCGAAACGCTGAGGGGGCGTTCATAAGCCTGAACGGCATAACGTTGAATTCATAAGTCCCCAATCGACCCACAAATGTCGTCTTCTCCTTACAGGACTCCTCGAGGACCTGCCAATATCCGCTGAACAGATCCAAAAAAGTAAACACCGTTGCGCCTTGCAGGGAGTCAAAAATCTCCTCTGTGTTCGGCAAGGGCCAACGATCACCCCTCATCTTTTGTTTAAGGGTCCAGTAGTCGACGCTGAAGCGGGGCTTCCCGCCCTTCTTAGTAGCAATAACAACCGGAAAAGACCAGGCGGATGATGTGGGCCGAATTATCCTGGTTTCCAGCATCTTATCAAACTCCTCGCAGATGAGCTGGTTTTGATTAGGCGCTAGACGAGGCCCCCTATGGTAGATGGGCTTGTCTTCAGTGATTTCGAGCGAATGCCCTGTAGGAACGCTCGAAAGATGAAGGTCGAACAAAGATTCGGCGATCACGTAGTGTGGGGGATTGGGCGCACACAAGGTAATCGATGGATGAACTGTTGGTTCATGCTTCCGGTAAACAGGCCGGAGCTTCAGACCAGGGTTTATATAGAAAAAATACTCAACGACGGCAATGGTAAATTGTAGGCAGACGATGCTAAAATCAGAGGTGTTCTAGAAGAATGGCCCTAAAGGCATGAAACTAAAAGGGTTTGAAGGTTCACATAGAAACTATCAGGGAGATTGACAGCAGAAAACATCATATCAAAGTACCATTGGTCCAATTGGCAAGAAGACATAAAGTAATTGTTGATTGGTGAAGTGAGAGGAGTTTCGAGAACCACGCGAGATCGCCACAATGGCGTCATGTGATTGGCTCGGCACGGAGTGGTATAGGTCTTGTGTTTTACACCGGTGTCTGGGTACAGTGCACAAGTTGCACTGATGCCTTGGTACAGTTTAAATCTTGATAACGGTTACTGGTGAGATACTGTTAGTAATGTGTTAGTCGATTCGGGGGCACAATCGTTACACGTAGCCCTCAGAAAGAAGCTTTTTGAACTCCTCCTTGACAAGGGGTAGGTTTTCCAACTTCTTTACGAGTACCCTTGCCGTTTACAGGGTTTTAATATTACTCCTATGCTCTTCCAAATAGTGCTTAATTGCTAGTACGAGGAGTTTATCTTCGTTTTTCTCGCCCTCCGATTCATCAAATTCTTCGTCTTCGGAGAAAGCGGTTGAGGATGACCAAGTAAAGTCCTCACTATCATTTCGCTCTGTTTATTTCGCAAAAACTTTAGCAGTTAAAAGGTAGAAATCGAGAATCCATTCGAGTACAGAGACCTTGGACTCGTGCTTGAGGGTAGCTGTTTTAGTACCATAGTCCAGAGTGGCCATCAAGATTTCCGTCGTTTTGTCGCTAATGAGAAGGTCGAAGGGAATCCTTCGACCATGATGAAGTCCGAGCCAACAAGAAAACCTCGGAAGGAAATAGTGGCACTTCGCAAGTTTTCAATCACCTGGAACTCCACACCCTTAGTGACAATGATCGTGCGGTTGACGACCTCCGGCTCTACCAATAGTTCCGCTGCAAAGTCAGCGGAGATAATATCCGTTGTTGCCTCAGTACCACATAGCGAGTGCGCCTTAGTTCCGTACAGGCGAAAGTTTCTTCTTTACTTCTTCAAAATCAGCAATAATCGACTTCATCGCCGGACAATCCTTAGAAATGCGATAAATAATATAGGGGAACAGATCCGAGTGGACCACTTCGGCTTTACGTAGAAGCCCAGACTAGGCTTTCTTGGTGACCTTAGACTTAGAGAAGCGAGAATTCATTTTCCGAATCGATTCCATTGGGCGGTAAGGATCGACCTTAGCGTCCCTTGCACGGCGAATCACTTCGTGCGGCTCATCTTTGTTTCCAAACTTATCTCATATTGCCGCTTTGACAATTAAATTGTTCTTTCAATCCGGCGAGAGATAACCGGTATCATCGGTGAACGTCTAGAAGAAAAAGACAAACGCTTCGCCGTCAATGCACGAAAGAAATTCAAGTGACTTCCCCTTTTCGGGCTTACCGCGCATCGCGACGTGTTCAAAGAAGAAAAAGAATCTTTTCACGTCAGAGTCCCCACAAAATAGGTGGGTCGATTTGCTCGCAGACGCATCTTCACCTCTTAATAGATGTACTATGTGAAGGGAGCGAAGGGGGTAGGAGGGCCTGTCGCGCGAGGGTGAGGGTTCGATAGAGGTGGAGAGCCGTTAAGAGAGAAGAGGCGGATAAAAAGGAGGGAAGTTTGCTGTAGAGGGAGAAGATGCTCTTTTTTTGGTTGCTAAGGTACCGTACTTCCTATGTTTCTAGGTAGTTGCCCCTCGTAGATAATAAATATTCTAAAGTACCCTACAGTACTGTACAGTGCACCACTTCTGGTCCTCAGAAACTTCTAGAAGTCACGTTTATGGCTGGAGGGTGGCAGGGGAGGACACGGTGCAGTGCGAGATGCGTCCGGGCACAGTGGTTTTACACTCACATCTCTTCCCCTTGTCCTTGCCACCCCCGCCTGTACCCACGAACTTAACGACTGGGGTACCATTTCACATTCATCATCCGGTACTGTACCGCTAATACAGCACCATCATCTCCCGCTACAGCAGTAACCCATACGTTTCCCCCTTTAGGATAACAAATCATAACAGCCCGAATCTACAAGGGTTTGGGGGGATATGGGCGCCATATATCACATGTGTAGCTCTTATGAGTTGGACAATTTTGATCCATTAATCTTGACAGTTCAGCTCAGTGACTGACGTCCATTAACTTGGAGCGCACCCTTGTTGGTTCAGGTTGAGTTCCAAACTGAGTAGGATAACGTACTGTGTGTCACTGATAGAATGGCATTCGCCAAAAGAGAGCAGAAAACAGATAAAAGTACTGTCGCCTTGGGTCTTAATTGAATTTTTCCTAGTGTCCAATTGACAACTGTGCAATACTGTACTGCACTGTGGGTGGCTACCCATCACTGCGTTGTCCGTAACCTTTTTCTTCGGAAAGATTGCATCGATACAGCACGATAACGTAACATGTTACGTACAATTCAAATTCGATAACACTCCGTTCAATACTGTACGTGTACTCATCCACCTGGGGTACAGTAAGATCTGAAGTACGTATGTACAGTATCAAGCCCTAACCGGGCCCTCTGAGATGCTACTATTCTCGAAATGACAGATGCGTAAAAATGTTATTATTACTACTGTCTGGTCAGGGCACCACACCACAAAACCCATTTGAATAAAATAGACAGTACCCACCAAGTAGATCGTTGGTAAAGACATCTCGACGGTGAACCTCGCCGTCCTCTCAAAATTGGAAGACCAACTCCAGTACCACGGCACCCCGCAACAATCATGCGTCGAAACTTTTTCATCCTGTGCCTCCTCCTTTCCCATCTTTCATTCGCCCAACAGCCTTCCCCCTCCCCAGATCTCGTCTCCATCCTCACCCCCAACTTTCTCACTGGCAACCCGGCCGCGCTAGCCCTCTTCCCTCCCGACACTAGAAACCTCGAAACCCCCCTCATCATCCGCCTCACTCTCCTATTCGCCCTCTCCCGCTACGAGATTATCGCCGCCTGCCATCCCACCGCGTTGTCCTTCTTCGGTGTTAGGGACCCCATCCTCCCCACCCTCTGCACCCCGTTGTCCCGCATCATTATCACCTCCTATATTAACCTCCGCCTTCATCAGCAACAATTCCCCACCCTCGCACCCCCGTACTCCACGTTTCTCCTCCAACAAGGACTCACCCCCTTCAACACCTCCACCGATCCCACCACCGAAATCGGCTGGGCCAATCGAGTCGCCACGCGTGCCAACAACTACTTCTCCTCCGACGGCTGGAACTCCCAAGGCGACACCCGCACTTTCTTCCGTCGCCCCTACTTTGACCCAACCTACCGTCCTCGCAACGCCCCCTTGACCCCACCCAACCAGCTCCCGCGTCCCCTCCGTTGGCAGCCCCTTACCCAACCACTCCCCAACAACCCCGCCGCCTATTTTTCGCAAATCCACATCGTCCCGCAGATCGCCTCCGTCACTCCGCTCACTCTCAATCCCACCGAGCTCGCTGCCCGCCGCACCCGGTCCCGCTACCGCTTCCCCAACCTTCGCCGACGCGTCAGCCGCGCCGACACCAATCGCCTCACAACCCTCATCTCGCAATACCTCAACATCTCCCAGCACCTTACCCCCGCCAAACGCTTCTCCGCCTTCTGGTGGGATGACAAGGCCGCCTCACTCGGTATATTCCGCCCGTTTTTGAGCCGCCAGCTCGGCCTCTCAGAAACACAAGACACCTTCCTTCGCATGGCCGAGCTTGCTGCCTCCTATGACGCTACCCTCCTCGTGTGGCGTGAGAAGCGACGCCACGACACCGTCCGTCCCACCACAATCATTCGCCGTCTTCTTGCCGGCACTACAGTCCGGGTTTTTGTCGACCAGGTTGTTGGAGTTGCAAACATTCTCGTGGAGGAGCTGGAGTCTCTAGTTCGCATCCAGCCGCACTCTGAGTTTCCTAGCGCCTCCGCTGCCATATGTCGCGCCACGTTTGAAGCTATTGAATTTGGCTACCGCAAGCTGCTCGGTCCCGAAGTTGTTATTCCCGGCCTAGCTTTCCCCGCTCCGCCTGGTGCGTTTGGTATTGATGTGGGTGAGACTGTGTTCATTAATTTGACCCTCACTCAGGCGATCGAGGATTGCGGCCGCTCGCGCTTGTACGGAGGCGTGCACTTTGCTCCCGCCGTTACTTTTGGCGATCGCATTGGGAGGGGGGTGGGTCGTATCGCATATCGACATGTGAATGAACTAGTCGAAGGGAGGGTGCCTGAGCACTGCCCGCATTGTGTCGACGTGTAGGGCTTCCTGTTGAGTAGGAACGTCAGGGACTTCCATTTAGGCTCTGCAGGGTTTGGAGCTGCACAGCTGCATCCGAGGAATTAGGGTTTTGCCAGTTTTAACCAGTTTTAAAAATCTTCCTCTTTTCGTTTCCTCCAAACAACAAAGGTGCTCGGTTTTTTTAATCCTTACTTTCTTACGGCCTCCCTTCCACCTTCTGGTAGATTGGAGTGCCATCCACAGCTTTCGACGCATTGCACGGTTTCGCAATTGCTTGACAATGATACGATATCTACGCTCCGGTACAAATTTACTGGATACCAACCCACATATCTACCACAGTAAATTAACTCCCCATTTACACTTTCTTACTGACCTCCTCAAATTTTGTTTTCGCTCTTCTCGGCCGGCGCCCACGTTACACTTGGTGCGGGCGCCGGACATAGGTCCGTCGCGTGTCTTTGCGATGGAACAACCATGACTCAGATCTCCCGCTGGACCGTTGTTGTCTATGGCTATTTCGAGTAGCTTGTCGTCCCGCGCCCCAAGCGCATGTAGGACAACCAGGGAAAGGCGTGCAAAAACGGCTCTTTCACTTGAACAGGGGTTGCAAATATCGATGTCTTCTACCCTTTTCAATCTACTGTCTTTGTTACAATCTTCGAAGGAACGCCTTCCAAGAGTGAAACACCCAAACGTTTCCCCTCGAAGGAACGTGGTCTGCGCAGCCCTGTTAGTCCGTCGCCAGGTCTGTCCAGAGTTATCTTCGTTGTGGTTGTCGTGGTCTGTCAGCAGTCATGCTTACACTAAAACATTTTTAAGCTGTTTTGATCTTGTGTTTAGATGGTGTAGGGAAAATTGGGGTGTTTTATTGATTGCCTATGTTCCAAGAGTAAAACTCGTAACCCTCCCACCCAGCACAAACTGAAGTAAAAAATTTTATTTCTTGGATAGACTCTAATGTAGCTTCCATCAGTTGTACTTCCTAATGATCAGAGAAATACGATGTGTTTGTTTCCAAAAACCTCAATTCGGCGCTCCTTCTCGACCCATGCTATCCAACATCAACAACTTCAGTAGAGGAACCACTCTTTCAGGCGGACCCAGCTTTTCAAGCCATGGATGCCCTGCTCTGCAAGGCGTTTCCAGTGGAATTTCCCTGGCTCCCCTCTCCCTAGTTTCCCTTATCCTTCCTATTCCTCAAAGTACTCTGGCCTAGCAGTCCTGCTGTTGTCTCTCTACGCTTATCGATACCCTATCTCCCGTTATCATTCGGTTAGGAGCAGCCTGATAAGGGTAAATCGTCGGGGGAAGAGATACTCAGAACCAACAACTCCAAGAAGGAGGTGTTGCAAGCGACAAAAGTGCTGCCGTAGTATATTTGAACAAACAAAAAGTATTGGGTAAGGAAGACAGTTAAGAGGG
Organism: Kappaphycus alvarezii; assembly: GCA_002205965.3. Lineage (NCBI taxonomy): Eukaryota > Rhodophyta > Florideophyceae > Gigartinales > Solieriaceae > Kappaphycus > Kappaphycus alvarezii. The sequence goes on from NADL03000125.1 coordinate 80,766, forward strand.
CTTAAAGAAAGTAGGGAAGGGGCACGGTCTACCACTGGTCCTCTGTGACCGGCGTAGGAAACATTTTCTTGAGTCTGAAGTTGACTTTCAACTTCTTATTACTTGGGACTTGACTTGAAGTAGTCTGCCAACTTGCTTGACCTCCACAATAAGAAGCAGTTTACTCAGCTTATACAGACATTTTGGCAAACCTTTAAGTCTCAAACAAACAAACTATGAACCATAAAATGCATCAAATGGGATCGTGTTAACGAAAAAGACTAATAGCAGATACTATCAGGATAAATATCTAGATTATGTCCTTAATTTCTTACTTCTCTATATCAGAGCCAAACATCTCCCCCAAAATATCCATCCCACCCAGGCAGTCCACAAAAATATCCGAGAACGGCCTAGATTTCTCCATTGCCTCCTGCGAAATATTTAAAGCACTGAGGACCCTTCCATCCGGTTCCAGAGTCGGGACCACCTGGTCCATATTTTTTGGTCCCTTCCCCACTATTCCTGCACTTTCCATGTCTCCCTCCTCCTCATCCTCCTCTTCAATTCTCTCTTCATCTTCGTCAGAAGAGTCAGATATCACAATTACTCCCTCAGTCTCCCCTTCGTTCCCCATGGGACCCCCCCACCGTTATACACTAGTGGCTCCCACGGGTCCACCCAGTCCTCCTCTTCTTCCTCCTCTTCCTCTTCTGCTTGCTCGAAGCAGTTATGGCGGACCCAATCCCGAACGCGTTCCTGGTCCAACCGTCTACAGTAATCATCGTAGTCGTTTGGACCATTTGCAATCAGGGCCAAATCGTTTAGTGGACGACGGCCTCGGGATGACTTGGTGATGGTGACGGAAGGGCGGATGTTGGTCATGTTAACGACAAAAAGAAAGGGTGAGCCGATGGGGTAGTTGATGGCGGGGGGTTGCCTCAACGACGTCGATTTCTAAAATTAAATTCTGCGACGTCTTCGAAAAGTATACAGACCTTGGACGTATACATTAATGTCATCTATTAATGACACCGTATCTTCAAATAAGAAATCAACCCATGATTTTGCGACACTCATCCAAATCAAAAATATCATGCAAATTGAGAAACTGTAAACATATCTTCCAAATTCCTGTACTGTATCCAAACTTAGTCCTCTTCTAGATATTTTTTCGTGTGAAAATTTTCCGTGCATCACAGGCGTTGTCGTCTTCGGAAGCAGCGCCTATCGGTTTCAGCCCCGAAGGCGTCTATGAGCAGGCATTAACTGAGCGCAGCTCAGGTTATTACAAACACAGATGAAGTTACGGGTGTGTATCTATGGGATCCATACTTTACCATGCTAGTGCGGTGTTGGAAGGATATGAAATAGAGGTGGATGACGGCTCTTTGCTATTGTATGTCATTTATTGTTTAAGAGAGTCCAGTCACCTTCAGAAAATGATCCTGATTTCCCAACATTAGAATAATAGACCTATTCTTCGTTGGGGAGCCGACCCAGCTAAACATATCGCTATTTTCCGCCGACATTCCTGAGTCTACCGGTCATGGAATGTTGGGGCCAGTGATTGGACCTATTTTGCACCTCAATGACACTTCAAATCCCAAAGAATCACAGGTCGTTGGAAAATCGAATTTTATGCAAAAGGAACGCGATAATCAGCGATAATAAAAAAATGAACAGAACACAGAACCAAAAATACAGCATTTAAACATTGTTTTAACTTTATTCGAAAGCCGTTCCTTCCTTTAAAAAGGCGTTCCCCTTCACAAACTTTTGTCTTCTTCATACCCGACCTCTGGTTTTTCAAAACAAGTATTCCCATTTATGTTTTTAAGAACAAAACACTGAAACGACTTTTGCTCTGCGAATACAAATTCTCTGTACAAGTCCATTTTCCATTTTGTATCTGAGCATTTTACTGCGCATTTTTTCAAAAAATCTTTCGAATCGGGATCGGCTTCGTTCTTCAAATTCAGTTCTGTTATTTTACCAAGCTGAGTTTTTATTATTGCCCTGGTTGAGGCAAGTTAAAAGCTGCAAAATTGCCCCGAATCTTTTATTTTCCCAGTGCTGTTACACGATTCGGGGACATCGTCATTTTTAAAGCTCTACATCAACGTTGTTGAAACAAAACCCCTTCCATCAACAATTTCATCGGTTTACCCCCTTTTGCCCTCAACATGACCAATCTCCGCCCGTATTTAACAACCTCCAAGGCATCCAGAGCCTGCTGCTCTCTCAACTTCGTCGCCTTGATGGCCAATGGACCAACTGAGTACGATTAATATTATTGAAGAATGGACCGGGAATGCATTCGGGAGTGAGTCCCCGAAGCTGAGGCTGACGTGGAAAGACCGCAAGGTGCTGAGGACTGGCTGGACCGGAGGGAGCCACTATTGTACAACTATGAGGGAGCTACTTTGGAGGACGGAGGAGAGCGTGAGGTCTTGATGGTTTTTTTTACTCTTCAGATTGAAATGACTCGGAGTTTGAAGGTCTTGAGGAGGGATTGGAGGAGCTTTATATGTTTGAGGAGGGTATATATCATTCTTGCCGTTCAACGGAATTTGAAGGAACTGCATTGGATTTTTGGGTATATTGGAGGAATTGTATGGCTCTGATCTCGAAAATCAACACTCTGAGGGGTAAATCAACATATTTATCTGTAAAGTATTTACTGTTAGTAATTCTCGCTTACACGATTCTATTTAACGTATTTGGTGGTATTCATTATGTTTGATTAGGACTTTAGGGTCAGCCTAATATATATATATATGTAATTCTATATAAACTGAGTAAACTGCTTCCTCTTACAGAGATGAAGACATCTAAGAGACAAATTCAAGTGGTTACACAAATAGTCTAGAAGTTGAATGAAAAATTCCGTCCTACAAAATATTTCTTCAACGCTAGCCCCTGACCATAGGTGGCAGACCCTGTCCCTTTTATAACAACTTGTCCCTCTTCCTTGTTTATCTCCTATCGTCCCCACCACCATGCTTCGGTAGCACTTTTGTCGCTAACAACGTCTTCGTCTTCGGAAAAGAAAAAACTTCGCTGTACCGTCCATCAACTTCGCACACGTCTACGCTAAACAAGCGCCGGTATTTTCTGTATATCGGACATGAATTTCGTATGGATTGTGAAGATTATATTTGGATGATTTAGAAATTTACTTGACGCATTTGCGAAATGCTGAAACACTGAAACTATTTACAGTCCCTCGCAGTCGCGTGGTGAATTTCTGCAACATTGTCCTCGTCTGGGTGTAATTGTCCGCGTCATCAAATTTTCATAAGAAAATTTGGCAAAATCTTCAAATATTTCGACAATAAAGGGCATCTAGACGATAGAAAGATAACAAAATCGGTGAATTTGTTTAATTTGCAAGGAAGATTTGGAAATGGAATCCAGTGCGCGGTCAGTGCTAGTAATTCAGCGGGTACGGGCCAAATACTTCACGAAAAATCTGCTAAACATTCTATCTTCTTGTAATGTCTACAGGGCCATTTTACCGATATGAGAACATAGTTTAGACTTAGTTTTCTTAAGCAAAAATATTCCCTTTTTTGGATTTCTGCTAACCTATAGTTTCAACAGTAGTGAAGGTCGACCAAAACAAATATTGCAGTAGTTTTAGCACTAGTCAGGGTACGAACTACGTAGTTCCACTTGATAAACTTTGAATTTAGTCCTAATTTTCCACATTTTATCTTGTGGTTGAAATTTTTAGCCGAAGTAGTATAAAGTTGAAGCCTCTGAGCACCTCTTTACCATAATCATATGTTTTTAGGATGTAATTTTGAGCAAAAGTTTACGCCCTCCGCCAAAAAAGGTTTACTCACTGTACATATTTGTATGATGAAGAGGTTTGTTTCATATGAGGACAAAAGTGTGGCTCGTATGAGGACATTTCTACCGCGGATAGACACTAGCGTCACTTTCTATCCTCAGCCACATCAGAAAATCCAGACTGAACCCACATTCGTCAGCTTGAATAAAAGGGCAAGTATGTCCTTTTGCGCATTCGCGTCACCGTTGCCAAGGACGCAAAGGGTGTGTTAGCCACCTTTACGGCCAGAAGGACACCACGCCTACGCTGGAGCACTATCACAGGCCCAGCAACATTATTGTTGGCACCTTGAGCGATCAAGTCCTCCGTGTAGCCAGGTCCTTTATCGGGATGCCGAAGGATATGTTGATCAAATTGGACAGTCGGTACAGCTCAAAGCTCACCGCATCCAAGATTACGAAAACTTCTGGTTTGGGCTCACTGCTCTACAGAAGTCTAAATGACAATATGTCATCATATGTGGACGAAAAAGGGGACTCATTTAAAAGCTGAAGGGCATGCTAATGACCATTGACGATGCCCTCTTGGTCGGTATTTTGGTTGCTTCGATGAGCGTGGGGTGATTAATACCCGTCACTGCATCTACTAAGACCCTGAGCGATTCGGATGTGAGCTGGAAAGAGGTGGCTAATCGTTTCATCGACGAAGCCATGTCACTTTTGTCCATATTTATGGACCGCCCACAAGGGCCAGCATCGCTACCTTCTCATCGTGACAACTTTGAGGAAAGACCAACCATTGGATGAAAAACTGCTTCCTTAACCCGCTCTGGAAAAATACAAGTTGAGTTTCGATGAGAATGAGTTGTCCAAAATGCTCTGCACAACTACTCATTCGTCCAAGAATGTTCGTCGTCGTGACAAATCCAAAAAGAGCAACCGCGTTAACTGGGGCAATCAAAGTCGAAGTGCTGCATTTGGCCGTCATGATAATGCTGATGCTCCTCGCAAGGCTGATAGGATGATTCTTTACAGTGGAACGACAGCTCATGTAACGACATACGTTTACCGAATGACGGAAAAGAAACCTCATACTGGGCCCATTACGTTGGCCGATGAGTCCCCAGTATGGTCAAGCTACTGAGATAGTCGCAAGGTTAAGTTCATTGCCGAGAACGGAACGAGGAAAAATAGTTTGTCTAATACCTTAGTTGTATCTGATGCCGGCCTCAGTCTCCTCTCGGTTCTTGCCTTGACCAAGAAGGACATTGGCGTATTATTCATGCCCTTTTTGTCCGTATTAAATGATCTAAGAGACGATATTCCATAGTGGGGTACGCTCAACAGGACCAAGATAAACTTTATTTTACTCGTGACTACGGACATACGTCTCCGCCGACGGTTTTATACAAAGAGAGGATAATGTAGTTGAGGCCATGACAGCGTCCGAAATTTGAACAACTAAGGATCAGCACACAAACGATTCGGACCAAGCAGAACGTGGAACGGAATCTGAAAACACAGTAGAACAATCCCAAGCCAAATATGTACAGACCGAGACGAACAGTACGGGGTGAGGATGAACTTAAATCGTCTGATATATCTAGTGGACCAAGTAGGACACGGAACTATCAGGAAACTTCTGAAGAGACGTGAAAACTCCGTTTTGGTCACGACTTACCAGTACTGACCGTTAGAGGGGAAATCATTAAAGGTCTACTACTTCATGTCTCATGCTCATCGGCGAAATGCAAGATCCGCCTTAAAGGAATATTTAAGTGTCTTTTCTCATGTTTCGTAGCAGATACGGACAATATCGGAACGATGCACGTCTATATCTAAGGCTAGATTGGGACCCGGTCCACAAATGTGTCACAAGTACTTCGTGACCACCGTGAAAGAATTTTCCAGGTTCACGGCAGTTCGTCCATTTCGGTCAAAAGCAGATGCCGTGGACGGGGTACTGCTCGTCATCAAATGATTTAAGAGGCAAACAGACAACTCTGTTCGAAAGCTCTATATCCATGATGGAACGGAATTCCGGAAGGCATTAGACTATCTAGTGGAGGAATGGCTAGAAGTCTCAACTACGACGACTCATTTGCCCGAATCAAATAAACTGAATGAGCGGACGCATCAGGCAATTTTTTCATTAGACTGGATATTTCTGCAGGGTTACAAGCTACCAGAAAAGTATTGGCCCAATGCAGTCCGTGTTGTCGTAGATTGCCGAAATTTCATCCCTCGCAAGAACCGCGAATCGGCCTACGAGATCGCTTTGGCCACCTACCGCCGGATATTGGTCATCTTTGTCCATTTAGATATCAAATAGTATGCCATCAACCTGTTCATAAGCTTGCAACATTCTCCGCTCGGAATTTATCTATACCACCAGGCCGGTGGAGCATGCATAGTCCAAACTAGGGACATTTTCTTCTTGAAAAGCAACTTAAAGCCTTTGAGGACAAATTCCTGGGAATGGAATTAATTGACAAGAAGACCAATTATGCGGCCAGGCTCGATAACACTAATGATGAAGTGGATATTAAGCCCGCCCATTCGGACCATACCAATTTGGTTGTGCCCAATCCGTACATCACTGAAGATTTATAGACATGCACTCCAGCTGAGCCAAGACAGTTTGCAGCGTCCAATGACAAACAGGAAGAAAAGGACAGTGGAAGCCATCAAGAAGAGGATGAAGGAACTTTACCTGCGACACACGGCCCATTAAGTCTACGTCCCAGTCAAAACCCAAATGTACGCAAGCTAACGAAGATGGAAATTTAGCCTGATTCAGATGAACAAAAATTATCAGTCTCCTCAATACAAAAGAACGCCCGAAATGAATACCTATCATCTCATCCAGCACGGCATGCAAGCACAGCTAGCGCAGTCTTCCCAAAGTTTCATTTACAACATGCTTTCTTGCTCAAAACAAACGTCCCGTCTCGTCATTGCTCTTCCATTTCGTCTTCGAACCGACAGCAAATGCCCACCGTAGTTCAGGGGGGGTTATTTTGTTTCCCTTTTCTGGCCCGGTTGCACCTCCAGTTTTCGGAGGCTAGAAGCTACGTCTCTCTTCCCTTAGATTCCATTTCAGCAACTTCAAAATACTCTTGTACCATTCTAAGTTTCCATACATTACCTCAAATGGGGAGCGCCTGTCGCTGCCATATGTACCCCTGTAACCGTACAAACCCTTTATCGTAGCGTCCTCCGAGGATGCGCCATTTCCCGGCATGATCCTTGTTATGGGCTTTTTGACTGTTTCCACCATCCTCTCTGCCGTACCGTTAGACATAGGAGAATATGCCAGGACCATTTTGCTCATAATTCCGTTTTTCCTCATAAATTTGGCAAGAGATGTAGCCGTAAAGCGAAGCGCGTTGCCTGAAATAATTCTCGTAGGCAGAGCTAAAGACTCGATTATTCCCTTCTTAATAAATTCAATGGCTCCCTCGGCGCTGGCGTCCTTAACCGGCATTGCAGATGGCCAACCTGTCAGGTGCTCAATTCCTATGAGAATTTCTTTGTTCCCACAAGGTTTTTCCTTGAAAGGGCCGGCGATACCTAGGGTGAATGTATCAAATAGCCAGGTGATAAGAATAGTGAGAGTGGATTTGTATTTTTGGACTGGAGTGAATTTTTGGCAACCATCGCAACTTTTCACGAAGTTATAGATGTCTCTGTGAACGTCTGGCCAGGAAAATCATTCCGTGATGAATGTTTTCGTTGTGCTAAGACCCCAGTGGCCTAATTCATCATAGAAGGTTCTAAAAATCTTGCTTCTTTTACTTATTAGAGCCATTATCGGGGGACCTGCTTTTGTCAACCGAAAAAGTTTTTCTTCGCATACCAAAACTACTTTTGGTTTCCTCTCACCCAGTCCCTGTGTACCCTACCACTTTTCTTGATCTCCAGCCTCGTCAGAAATTGAAAAAGGGATTTTAGTTTGGCTTCGAGGTCACCCGAACAAGCCGTATTGTCGATGGCTACTTCGGCAATACGTTTTTCTGCGTCTGCGACGTGTACGGTCGGACCCTTGGATCTGGAAAGAGAGTCTGCTGGCTGGTTGACACTTCCCGGTCGGCAAATGATTTCAAATCTGTATTCTGCGAATAAATCGAGCTATCGTGCCAAACGGTTGTGGACGTCTTTCTTCTTGAGCGCAGTTTGAGGGCCTGATGGTCTGTTATCAACTCAAATTGTTCTGGTGACAGGAGGTAGACTCGGAATTTTTTAGCGCAAACAACTCCACCAGCGCCTCTTAATCTCATGCTGTGTACCACCTTTCGACCTCATTCATTGTACGACTAGCGAACTGTACTGGGTGTAGCTTTGCCTTTTTCATCTCTCTGGGACAACACTGCGCCGACTGAGTGCTTTGAATCGACAGATTCGACGACTAATTGTTTTTTGAAGTTCGGATATTTGAGTACGGGTGGTTTGCACAATTTCAGTTTTAGCTCGACAAAAGCGTTTTCCATTTATGGGCCCCAGACAAACTTTCCGGCCTTTGAAGTTAATGTGTGTAGAGGGGCGGCTATGTTAGCTAAATATGGGATAAAAAGTCTGTAGTACGACGCCAAGCCAAGGAAGCTACATATTTCAGTTTCAAAAGTCGGGCTGGGGTCATTTTTTATCCCAGAGGACTTTTTTGGGCAAAAGTCAATACCACTGTCGTCCACCACATTACCAAGTAATTTGATAGACATTTGTGCGAAGCAGCACTTGCTCAGTTTGATTTTCAAGTGATACCGTGATATCCTTTCCATCACTGCCCTAATGTGGTCCAGATGGGACTCTATTGATTCCGAAAATATCACTAAATCGTCTATATACACTCTTAAAAGTGATAAAGCCTTGAATACTTCATTTATAATCCTTTGAAATGTCGCCGCTGCATTCATAAGATGAAATGGCATCACTTCGAATCTGAAAGTGCCAAGTTTGCAGGTTAAATTTTTCATAGCTTTGAAATCTTCAGAGACAGGTATCTGCCAATATACTTTGTACACATCTATAGATGAAAAGAAGCGCTCTCTTTTCAATTCGTCTAGAATATCTTCCATGTTTGGAAGATATAGTCGATTGGGGATCATTTTTTGGTGAAGAAAGCGACAGTCGATACAAAACCTCGACCTACCGTCCCTTTTACGAAGGATAAAAACTAGAAGAGACCAACCTGACTAGGTTGGCTGAATAATGCCGTTTTGTAGCATATTAGCGACGTTTTATTGTATAATTCCTTCTCATTTTGGTGGTTGAAGTGTTTTTCTATGTAAACTGGGCGGTATTTCTCAGCTCGAAAATGTGCGTGACAGGTACTTGGGCCGGTCGCAAGTCCCAAGCGTCCCAGGCGATCACTTCGTTTAAGGTAAGTATTGTAGCAATTTTCTCCGATTCAGGGAGAGAAGGTTGCTTCAGTTTGTTATGAATAGCCTTCAATTTTTCCGTTTTGCCCATCATCTGTATGATCTAATCATCTAGTTCCATTTTGGAATTTTTGTAGGTACGGCTAGAATATGTTCGACTGCCGCCACAGTGTTTTATCTGAGATCTTTGTAATGAGGGAGCCATTGTGCGCCATAATACAGCACTTACGGCCTTCTTTTGCTATCATATGGCGTCCTTTGATGTCTCTTGTGCGATCTTCGCATAAGGCTACGTATTCGTAGATTTGTGCGGGTCAAATCATCCTATTGCAACCCATACGGTAGCTGGGATCTGCATCGCCGTAGGAGAAGCTCAGAATTTTCTCTCCGTCCGATTCTGTTAGCTCTTTCTCTATCGTGACTTCTGAGCCATAGCTATCATAATTGGATGTGAAATCTTCGCTATAGGTCCCACTATATTTCCGCAAATTCTTTCTCTTGTCGTAAATCAATTACAGCCTCACTTGGTTCCCTTCAATTTGGACTTAGACTGTTTGATTCTCCTGGTCGATACAAGCTTCCAGTTGCTCCATTGTTGGGCACCTTATAATTGTGTCAAAAGGAATTTCTTGCATCTTTAGGAAGTCTAAACTCACTGTCATCTCCGATAAGAATACTGAAACCTTTTTCGGTAATGCCGAGGCAGTGAAAAGCGGTCTCTTATGAGATAGTTATCCTCCTAGTTGTCGGAAGCATGTCAAGGCCCAGTTCCTCGACAAGATTCCCTGAAATAAGATTTGGGACTGCTCCAGAGATAAATAAAGACGGTGAGTCCCTTCCTAGCATCTTAACAGGCGCTGACTTGAAAACGTCTGGCGGTAGCCTTTGCAGAGATGACAGCAGTCCTCTTCCCCCTTGCCAGTCTTTCCGGGCCTAAGGAACTTCTTCAACTCTTTCCTCGCATTTTCGGCAATGCCTTTCAGTAACTGTCCAAAAATCATACCGGATGGAGCCGTAGCAAGCTTGGAAAATAGGCCACTTTTTTCAAAGTATCCTATCAAATCCCTAATCATAAACCGCGCCTTGCACATTTTCCCTGTTTTCTTTGTCTTCGAAGCCAGAGGCACCTCTGGGGCAATTTTTTGCATTCTTTTCGTTGGAAGTAACAAGGCTCTGGCATTTATTCTAACGGTCTTGCCCGGTTTTTTCGATAGCACATTCCCCTCAGCGTCCCTTCTGGTAACGCTAACCTGTTCGGATTCCCGCGCGACTGAAACCGTCTTTGCGTTAACGGGACCCTTCTCTTGTCCGTTTTTTAACAGCTTCAGCTCGGGTCTGGATTCTACCCTTGCTTCCAGTATTCCTCCCTGGCTCCCATTTTCCGACAAACAGCTAGTCTCATGATGCCCGTACCGGCCGCATTTTCCGCAAAATGTGTTCCGGTGCGGGTTCTCAGGACACCGGTTAGCGAAGTGCCAAGGCTTGTCGCAACAGGAGCACACGTCTCCCGAATTCGGGTTCGTAGTCTGATTCTTCCTGATGATAAGAGTGAGGTTCTCGAGGTGCGAAGTTATCAAGTCCAAGCGGTTGTCTCAGTGGTTCTCTATTTTCTCCTCGAGCTTCCTGGCGTTGCTCCGAACAGACTACGACGTCGCTGCACTCGTGGCCGACCTAGAATAATTCTTCTTTGTGTCAAAGATAAATTTCTTCGCATAGCTTTCCCCTTGCTTGTAACCCAGCGACTGGAAAGTTTCGGAGTTCCTGACGTATTTCACGATCGTATGCTTTAAATCGCCGAACACTCGAGGGCCTTTACTAAGAAGGAAAGCCGCCAGGCGTTTGTCGACCGTAGCTCCTTGCGGAGCATCCCGTACTTTGCTTCGTCGTTGAAACCTGATTTCTCGTAGAGACTGCACACCCTAACCGATGAACCCAAAAAATCCTGGAAATCTAAGCGACCTTCAATAGCCCTACGAATCATCTCATCGGGCTCTACCGCCCTTTCGTATTCCTTAACTAGCCATGCACAAACTTTGTTAAAGTCACGGCCATTTTCATTTAAAGACTATCCGGTTAAAAAGTTTGCCTAGTACTTCACCCACACGTCGCCAGACAAATAGGCGAAAACACTTGAAGCCTTCTACTCGTCGTTCTTACCTCTCATTAAACCATGAACATACGTATAGAGAAATTCTTCCACGTCCTCACTCCTACTACCCTTGACCTGGAAGTAAGCAATTGTGGGGTCCATCATTCGAAAGCTATTATAGTTACTGAAAAAGCCCCCAACCTTACAAACAAACCGCCAAGTACTGTGCTACCAGTGCAACAAGCCTTGACAGAAGTATTAAATTGTATGGTGGCAATGGTGCCACAAGGAAAGGGAACCACTAACTACCTGAGATGAAAGTCGTTGCGAGCGACTAAAGTGCTACGGTAGATCTCTCTGCAAACTCCCTTTACACTCTGTGTTAGTTCGACTTAGTTTGGTGAGCGTCTCACTAGGTCTTTCTGCCCCCTAATTACTCCTATCATTTCATGCAAACAGCCACTTATATAGAGTTTTCAACCCTCACAATTCGTAGCACCTATGCATTACCTATGTGCCATATCGACACCGCTACAGTACGGTGCGAAGCATCCCTCTAAAAATAATTGAAAATAAAATTGTAATTACAGTGACAACGCATCCATCGCAGCCAGCACAGCATGCCAGCTCTTGCAGCGCGGCATGCAAGCCCAGCCAGCGCAGAGTGCCAGCTTAACCAGCGCTGTCTACCCAAATTTTCATTTACAACATGTACAGTCTATTTAATCCACGTGGTGAATTTATACAAAAACGTTCTCCTCTAGGTCTATTTGTCCACGTTCTCAATTATTCATCAGACAGTTTGGCTAAATCTTCAACTAGTACCACAACTTAGGGAATCTGGACAGTAGGAAGATAGCGTATGTAAGTCTTTTCATTTGTTAAAGTTCCAAGCTGCATGGAAACTAAAATCCAGTGCTCGGTCAGAGCGAGGAATCCAACACTTTCGGAGAAGGCAGAGACTGTTCGCAATGATCGGAGTTCTATGATTCAACGTTAGGCAATTTCTAGAAAGTAAAGCGCCGTAAGAGCCTGCTGCAACCTTTCAAGCAATGCTTACTATCACCATACAGGTTGACTGAGTATCAGCCAGCTTATCTGTTAAAGTAAAAGGACCCTGTGTGCTCCCCTTTATCTCTGAAACGGTCAAAAAATAGGCGCTCTGCGAAAGGCTCAAAGTAGAGACTCCGAAGCTCTGCCTAGGATTAAAGAAGTAGCGTGGTCCGACCCCAGCAGAGCCTTCGTCCAATACGCTAGATCAGTTGTACTCTTCTTTAACGCCACCTGCTTACTGACTGAGCTATCAGATGCATTTTCTTCGGTGTATATGCTTAGTTACTCATACTGCAGATCCTGAAACAATGTTTGAATGCATGTTCTAGGACTCCGAAATTTCGAACCCCTTGCAGTAAACTAGCCCCAGCTACTCTTCATCCAAAAAAATGCTCGGATGGTCGCACCCCGATGCGCCTTCTATTGCTAAGAAGTTGATAAGATCGGTCAGAAGCCACATTCTGAACCAATATTCAAAGGGGGGAAAGCTTTGAGTGTTTTTACTGTTAGCAGATATATGTGTCGGGGGTGCGCGAATCGGAGCGGATTTTTTCGTCGCCGTCATCTATCGATCTTAAATTTACTATACTACCTCTCCTTGTCCAAAATTGCTTGTAGTTATGGTCCTTCCTCGCCCTTCCTGACCCTTGCTTATCCTTACCGCGGTCCTCTCCAAGTTCGCTTCCATTTTATCTAGATCTCTTTTTATACTGTATCTACCCCTCAAGGGCGATCCAGAATCAAGTTCTTTCTCCCTTTTCACTTGAATCCTTCTCCAAATCCTTTTTTTGAGAAAAAAGCCTCAAATTCACTACTATAAATTCCCTTGTAGATTTATTTTACCTATTCCAAATATATATAATGCTCCCTCTGGAGTCTATATAAACCTTTTTTCCAACTTTCAAACCTTCCCGATCATTATACTCATCACACCTCTCCCTCTACCCATTCCAAACACCCTCAATTGCCTACAACTCCGCAGAGCCCACCAAAATGGACAACTTTTGCCCCTCCGGAGTCATTTCCAAAGATCGCCACCCTCGCCTCCTAAACGCCATTCCCCTACTCCTTTTCGGCCCTACTGACCGGTATGACTATCTACGACGACAAAAGAAGAAGAAGTTGATCTGATTCGTGTGTCGCTTTTTCGTCGAGGATGAGGCGGAGGAGGTAGGTGAGAGGCAGGAGTGGGAAGTCAAGGAGGGAGCTTGGGAGACTTTCGAAGAGTGGGCAAGCTTGGAATTGGTCTACGAGAATGAGGTTGACGAGGACATGGACGATGGGGGGGAGGGAGAAATGGCGAGTGCTGGAATGGTAGGGCCGGGGCTGTACAGTATGTACCAAGTGGTTTTGAAGCTAGAACCGTATGGGGCATCTCTAGTGGTTAAGATATCTCTAAGGAGGAAATAGAGAGTTATGAGCCCGTCGCGGATACTTGTGGGGACTGTCTGGGCAGCATGGATATTTTGGAGGATTTTTTGGGATCTGATCCAGAGAATGGGAAATAAGGGGACCAGATCGATTTTTCGTTTCTTAAGTATCTTTTTTTAGAGTATATCATCCACACATACTGTTTTTATACATTTCGTAGTATCTTTTGTAGTTTTTTTCGGACTTTTGGGGTAGCCAAAAGTTGCAGACTAAACTGCTTCCTCTTGGAGAGGTCAAGCAAGTTGGCAGAAAACTTTAAGTCAAGTCAAGTCCCAAGTAGTAGAAAGTTGAGAGCCAACTTCAGACCCAAGAAACATTTTTCCTATGCTGGTCGCAGAGGATCAGTGGTAGACCCGGTCCCTGCTATATTTACTTGTAGCCCTCTCAACTTTCTTCCCTATCTGCTCCTCTTTGTTGGTTCAACTATAACACGGTAGCACTTTTTGTCGCTTTTAACATCTCCTTCTTTGGGTAGTTGGTTCTGAGTATATCCTCTCCCGGTGATTTATCCCTATCAATATGCAAAAGTACCGGCAATTTTTTTGTAGCTACATGGCGCGTTGATTTTCACCTCTAACTCCATGTGCTTATTGGCTCGTCTATTAGCTACTTTTCAGTCACGCACAATACCACACAGGTATGGAAAAGGCGGGTTTCATTTACTATATTTGGTATTTCAGCTTAACCCCGCAGATGGACTACTAAAGTAATGTAAAATTCATTTTTGTGGAAAGTTAACATGACCGAAAATAAATTCCAGAATATAGATAGCATTCCAGCCTGGACACAAGCATAGTTGGAGGTTACTGTCAATTCCGATGTTGCTGGAGATTAAGGCTTTAAATTTCGAGTCCCGTTCCATTGCGCGACTGTACACGGTTCTTTAGAGATCTGTGACGACAAAACAGCCTCTAGATGCCAACATCGTAAGGTAGAGATGGGAGCAAGGACTTTCTTGTTTCGCCCAGAAAGATCCGCGCGGAATCCGTGATATTTCAGTTGCTTTTTCACCCTAGCTGCGTTTAGAATGGTCAATAGTTTGAAAATACGGACTCTTGATTGATATCAGAAGGGTGAATTGATGAATGATATCTCGAAATAGTGAGTGCCACCTGCGGATCCGATAACTCCAATATCCGGCCTTTTTCTATGTTTGTAGCTACAAAGAGGTTCAATTAAAGCTTCCAGTGTCATACCATTGCATACCAAGGCGAAGTTATTGTTGTACATAGTATTGCGCTGCTGATCACTATGACAGTGAAAAGAATAGATCCCGAAGAATTTTCAGAATCTCAAGAAATTGTTAAGAGAGAAACTGGGGTATTATCCTTACGTACGCAAATTCACTCCCTTTACGTTTCTCTACTCATTCAATTTCATTTTGTTTCTACGCTTGCTTTATTTTTCTTTTCCATCACTAATTTTACATTTCTCTGCTCTATTTCCTATTTCTCACTCCTCTTTTTATGAACGATTACCTTCCACTTCGATGTTAATTTCTTATTCTTCTCCGTTTATTTGATCTTCGCCCCCACCTTAATATCTTTTCCATAACGAATTTAGGCAAATTATTTTCGCCATAAATGACCAATTTAAGGAGTTTTTCAATAATTCCTACTACAAGATCAATTTTCGCCAACTATTTTGATTCAGCGTACCTATCAATCTCAATCGTTTGGCCTATTGAAATACGTCGGACACCTCTTAAAATTCATCTTCGCCCCTACAACAACAAAAGCTTGACAAATCGCACCCAACCCTTCGCAGCCATTATGCAAGGACTCCCTCCTTCCCTTGCCAACAACCGTCACCAAACCCCGTCACCGTCGCTCCATCACTGTCTCTCCTCTATTTCCTTCTGGTCCAGCCGACGTCGAGGACTAACTCTGTTGCCAAACCAAGAAACGCTTGACAGAGGTGGTTGCTGGCCGCCTGGTGGAGATCGAAGAGCAGGGATCGATAGGGGGGGACTCTGGGGAGGAAGATGGTAAGGCAGGGTGCTTCGAGGATTGGGTGGCCCCCGAGCTCGTGTACGAGATGGAACAGGGGGAGTACGAGTCCGAGTCCGATGAAGAGGCCAGGGAGGAAGAAGAGGAAATAGAGGAGTCCGCGGACGAAGAAGGGGACCTCGAACCTGGTAATATGAGAGCAGAAGGAATGAACTTGGTTTACTAGCTATTGCCAGCCATGTAATCGGTTGCAGAGGATTTAGGTGAGCTGTATTCTTGTATTCTTGATGGGAAGGGGCGGACAGTTATGGGCCATCCGAGGGTATTTGTATGGAGTACATGGATACTTATGATGTCTTAAGGGATGTGCTAGGTTATGATCAAGAGGATGAATATCTTGAGGGGTATATTTATTTATTTCTTTCAAGTACTTTCTAAAAAAATCACTGAAGTCTTGTCCTAATTTTTCTGGTGCTTCTACGAGTTTTATCGAGATTGTTGTCGGGGTGGAGGGTCTATATATGCTAAGTAAATTGCTTCCACCATGCGACAGAAAGGAAGTTGGCAGATACTTTCAGGTCCAGTCCCAAATAGTTAGAAAGTTGAGAGCCAACTTCAGACCCAAAGAATTTTTGTTACGACAGTCGCAGAGCATAGGTGATAGAGCCTGCCCCTTAAGAGTTGGCTACTACAGGAGTCGCTCAACTTTCACGCCCACTCCTCTCCACCACCCGTTAATGTCTACCGTAGCACTTTAGTCGCTCGCAAAGACTCTTACCTCGGGTACTTGGTGGTTTCATCTTCCGTCGGCGCCATTTTCACCCTATCATTTGGTACTTCTGTCGAGGTTTATTGCACCTGTAGCACGATGCCTGGTGATTTGTTTGTAAGTTCGGGATCGTGTCAAGTCACTGTAGTAGTATTGACATGATGGACTCCACCACCGCTTACTTCTAGTTCAATAGTAGCAGGAGTAAGGACGGTAAAGAGTTCCTTTATACATATGTCAATGTTTTGAGGAGAGGAAAGAGCGACGAGGAGAAGGCTTCAGGTTTTTCCCCTATTTTCTGGTAACGTGAGGTTGAACTACAGGGAAAATTTTATACCGAAATGTCCTCAAATTAAAATGTCTCGGACTTTTAAAAAGTTTGTGCGTGGCCAGTCAAGGAATACGCAAGGCCGGTACAGCACTATGAGATGATTCGTAGGGCCATCGAAGCTCGCTTAGATTTACAGGATTTGTCGGGTTCATTGGCTAGGGTGTTCAGTCTCTACGAGAAATCACGTTTCAAAGACGAAGCAAAGCACGGGATGCTCCGCAAGCAGCGACGGTCGAGAAACGGCTGGCGGACTTACTACTTACTGAAGGACCTCACGTATTCTGCGATTTAAAGAATGCGATCGTGGGATACGTCAGGAACTCCGAAACCTTCCAGTCGCTACGTTTCCGATAGGGGGAAATTTGTGCGAAGAAATTTATCTTTGACCCCGAGAAGAATTATTCTAGGCCGTTCACGAGTGCAACGACGTTGTAGTCTGGAGTCTGGTTGAAGCGACGTCAGGAAGCTCGAGGAGAAAATGGGGAACCATTCCGACCACCGCTTGGACTTCATAACTTCGCAACTCGAGAAAATCACCCTAATCATTAGGAAGAATCAGGCTGTGAACCCGAAGTCGGGAGACGTGTGCTCCTATTGCAACAAGCCGGGACACTTCGCTAACCGGTGTCCTGAGAACCCGCACCGGAACACATGTTGCGGAAAATGCAGTCGGTACGGGCATCACGAGATTAGTTGTTGGTCGAAGGATGGGCTTCAGAAAGAAATACCGGAAGCGAGTGCAGAATCCAGACCCGAGCTGAAGCTGTTAAAAAATGGACAAAATGGACAAGAGAAAGGACCCGTTAACACGGGGATGCTTTCAGTCGCTCTGGAATCGGAAAAGCTAGTATTACCAAACGATACGCTGATGGTAATACACTATCGAAAAAACCAAAGGTAGAGAATGACCCGCTAGAATATATCCCAGAGCTCTTGCTAACTCGAACTAAAGGAATAAATATAATGGCCCCAGAGTGCTTCCGGCTACAAAGGTGAAAAAATAGGAAAAATGCGGAAGCCGCGGTCTACAACTAGGACTGTTTTAGGATACTTTGAAAAATACTACTTACTAGCTTAATTCGCTTCGGCTCCATCCGGTATGAATTTTTGGACGGCTATTGAAAGCGAATGCCGAAAATGCGAGTAAAGATTTGGAAAAGATCCTGAGGTCCGAGAAGGATAATAGGGGGAAAAAGATTGCCGTTACGTCGGCAAACGTTACAACCCGATGTCTGTTCGCAGAAAGAGGGCAAGCGGACCCAATTGGTGTCAGATGAAGACGGTAAAAGGTGTTCAAACTTCGAAGGAAGCAATTAAAACGTGATAATGAATTGGAGGCTTTCACCAGGGAGAGGGGAATTGCAGCGCTCGAATATATAGCAGCGCTGTACAGGAAAGGTGGGAGTGATTTATTGCCGGTTGTGAGCAGAGAAATAGCAGACTGGGACACTTCCTGGACGTGGACATCGGCGGAAAAGGTGAGAAGAGGCGAAAATAATCGATCACAGAGGCACCGTAGACAGCCTCTGCTATATCAGTAGCCAGACGTCAACCAAGACCGCCTTTGGAGATCGGGAGGGAACCTTGGTCCCAGACCCGCTCAGAGCAAGAGCCAGGATTCTGAGTGGACACTTCCCGCTGTTTCCTGAAGTATTTACACTACCAGTAGGTCTCAGTATTACAAAAGCAGAGTAAACCAAGAATAGAAGGGGGAAAAGTTTGGGTGCTTTTACACTTGAAAGATTTATATTCGATCTATCCTAAAGTTTTGCAGATGTCCGCAATCGACTCAAGAAGGTTTGCCTACACAGTAATGGGGATAAAACTGCGCCCCCTAAAAGGCCACCTTCCTCATATTCATTGTGGCGTGCTTGATGGCTGGCCTGAAGGTAGCTTTCTTGGGAAGGGGAAAGGTTTGGGGAATGTTTGGTTGTTTTACTCTTGGAAGATATATCCGATCTATCCCACGGTTTTCCAGACAACCGCAATCGTCCCAAAAAGGGTATACCGACACAGTAATAGGGGAAGGAACAATGCTCCTTAAAATGCTACCTTCGGGCCAGCCGTCAAGAAGGCCACATTGGACATGACGGCTGCTGCAGCGTGCCTTTGCATCAAAACCACCCGAACCTTTCCGTACTTCTCCAGTGCCCTCACAGCCAAGTTCCTTGCCACGTCATTTAGCACTGCACATACATCCGGGTGCCAACCTCCAAGAGTGGAGATTGACACAGGCACGAGCCTACCTCTGGTGGAGGTCGCGATAAAGGATTGATATCTTCTCTACTTTGCATTTCGTGCCGCATTCAGAGAGGACATCGGATTGAAGGCCCTCAGTCTTCTATTGGAGGGAGCGAGGTGATTCAGGAAGGTAAAATCAAAAAAGTCGGTCCCTCCACTGCTTCCCATTGCCTGGATGTCTGGTCTCGTGCGGTGGAGACTGTTAGGCGCAGATTTTTTTGCCACCGTCATGTACTGGCCTATAGTCTACTGTACTACCTCTCCTTGTCCAAATTTGCTCATAGTTCCGGTCCTTCCTCGTCCTCCCTGAACCTCGCTTATCATTACCGCGGTCCTCTCCAAATTTACTTCCATCTTATCTAGTTATTTAATACTCTATCTACCCCTCTGAATCGATCGCGAATCATGTTCTTTTTCCCTTTTTGCTTACCTCCTCCTCCAAATTCGTTTTTTTGAGGAAAAGGGCGCAAATGCACTACTACAAAAATCCCTTCCAGATTCATTTTACCTGTTTCTAATTTATAGAACCTGCCCCGGGAGCCTACTTAAACCCCTTCATTCCGAGCTTTAAACGTTCCCGACCATTTTGCTCAGCACTCCTCTCCACCTACACACCACGCTCACCCCTTTTCCAGAAATATGACATCAAATCGCCCCTCTGTCTCTATCTCCAAAAACCGCCCTTCCCGTCCCATCAATGGCCTTCGTCTCGCCGCCTACGGGCCAATTGATGCCGACGACTACATCCGGCGGCGAACAAAGACGAAAATTATCGAGTTCGTTCGCCGCCTCTTCATAGAAGAAGAAGCGAGGGAGGTAAGTGAGGATGAGACTGAGAAAGTCGAGGAGGAGAGCGGGGAGTCCTTCGAGGAATGGTTAGCCCCTGAGCTAGTGTACGAGACTCAGGAGAAGGATGGGGTGGATGAAGAGGAGGATGATGAGGATGAGGACGAGGACGAGGTGGATGAGGGAATAGGGGGAATGAAAAGTGTCGGACTGGTGGGGCCTGGACTGGAGAGTATGGAACAGGTGGTGCCGACTATTGAACCGGATGGAGATATCTTTTGTAGTCTAGATATCTCCCAGGAGGGAATAGAGGGCTATGAGCCATTCGCAGATATTTGCGGGGACTGCTTGGACAGCATGGATATTTTAGAGGAGTTGTTTGGATCTGATTTAGAGAATGGGAAATACGAGGACCTCATAGATTGTTATTTTCTTAAGTATCTTTTGTTTAGAGTATTTCATCCACAAAAATTGTTTCTGTGCATTTCCTGGTACCTTCTATAGTTTTTTTGGACTTTAGGGGTAGCCAAAAGTCTATATAAGCTGAGTAAACTGCTTCCTCATGGAGAGGTCAAGCAAGTTGGCAGACAACTTCAAGCCCAGTCCCAGATAGTTATGAAGTTGAGAGTCAACTTCAGACCCAAGAATAATTTATTTTACGCTAGTCACTAAGAATAGGTGGTAGACCCTGCCCATTCCATACTAGCTTGTAGCCTATTCAACTGTCTTCTCTATCCACTCCTTTCTGTTCATTCAACTATACCACGGTAGCACTTTTGTCGCTTGCAACACCTCCTTTTTGGGGTAATTGGTTCTGAGGATTTCTTTCCCTGCTGATTTATCCCTAACAGAGACCATGGCGTGGCTCTACAACAGGCTGACGAGCAGCTCTTGCCAGGTCTTTCGCGAAAAGGGTTCCTTGGCAATCGTGTCGGTTGATCCGTTGGGCTCTGATAGGAGTAAATCGTCGGGGGAAGAGATACTTAGAACCAATTACCCCAAGACGGAGGTGTTGCGAGCGACAAAAGTGCTACCGTGGTATAGTTGAACGAATAAAAAGGATTGTATATGGGAGAGAGTTGAGAGGGCTACAAGAAAGTATAGGAGGGGCAGGTTCTACGACTTATGCTCTGTGACCAGCGTAGAAAAAATGTTTCTTGGATCTGGAGTTGACTCCCAACTTCCTACTACTCGGAGCTTGACCTGAAGTTGTCTGCCAACTTGAGCTTTATGCTTTGAATGTGACTTAACTTGTTGAGCGCCCCGCTCGGGTATGCTGGCTCCCAAGTAGTCCTACCATTTCATGCATACAGCCCCTTATATAGAGCTTTCAACCCTCACATTCTGTAGCACCTATACAGTACCTATGTGCCAAAACTGCACCGCCACAGTACAGTGCAAAGCATCCCTCTAAAAATAATTAAAAATATAATTAGAAGTACAGTGACACCGCAGCCAGCGCAGCATGCCAGCTTAGCCAGCTCAGCATGCCAGCTCAGCCAGCTCGGCATGCAAGCTCATCCAGCACAGCATGCTAGATAATATCTAGAATTTTCGTTATATCACGCTCCATGCAAGCAGTGCATCCGGTGATCGCCATGTACATCGAGTGTGTCCGGGCATTTCCTTCTCGGGCATGGTGTGCCAGGGTGAAAAAGTGGGACTTGACAGTAGTATTGAAGCCACACCGAGAATTCTCGAGGGTCAATGCTTGTCTGTAGTCCGGGGCATGGGGGACAATACACCCATTCCTTGGCTCCCGGGAGGGCCATAGACGCGCGAAACGCCTGCCTCCTCGAATCCCCAAGAGGAATTCGTTCTTGCACTGCTTCATGGATTGCGTCCGTTAGCGTCTTTTGCGATGTTTTTTGCGAGTAAATTACACTGAACAGGATAATCCTAGACGGCAGGCAAGAGGTCGACCACCTCCGATGGGCATCTGCAGCTGCTTCGTATGTTCCTAGCTCCTTAATAGGCGTTGGGAGCAAGGTCTTGCAAAGCTTGCTAGATGATGAGCTAAAAGCCAAGAACGCCGAAGCCGCGATGTTCTTCGCGGAGGTGAGTCCGATCCCAAGAGATGGTTTTTTCTTGTCCTTTGGTGTGACCGGCAGCTGGAGTTCTCGGAGTACTTCCGAATCCAGTGCTCCTCCTGCCAATTTTCGAACACAGTCCTCCATCATCCTGTCGAACTCTTCCGCTCCTTCTCCAGTGCAAGACGGGGGCACTATCCGCAACAAATAGCCTACTTTGCAAACGCCAAAACAGTCACGCAGTAGCTGGAATGCCACTTGCCTATTCTCAAGGTCAGCAATGGTCTCGAGGAATGGTCTGAGGGATGAGACATGGTTCGTAAAGGACCGTGTGGTGTATTCCTTAGTACCGACGGGGGTGTTCAGGACGGAAGTACCCTCGCTGTCCTCTTGCTTAATCCCGTCTGGGTAGAGACTCTGTGCTGACCCTGGAGGGGCTGTAGGCCACCAGACGGTGCACTTCGCCAGCGACAAGTGCAGTCCTCGGCTTTTAGCATCCACGGAGCGATGTACTTCGATGGCTTTGACGAGTTGGTCGTGGCGCCCGATAATGTACCCGTCATCGTGGTACCACAGTTGAAGTAACAACTTTGCCAAGTCTCTGTTCTCCCCTTCCTCTGAACTGAAGAGTTCTTGTATTTTGAGGATAATAGGGTGCAGCACCAGGTCGAAGAGGAGGCCTCCAAGATTGTCTCTCTGCTGGGTCCCGCAGACGCTTCTTATTGTGTGACTACCTATCCACAGGAATGAGGGCTCGTTTGCATAGCAACATGAGACCCAAGGCTGTAACTCTGGGAATAGCTGTCTCACGAAAGGTTTGGGTGTTTTACTCTTGGAAGATACATCCGATCTTTTTGGGAGTGCAGTTCCTTCCCCATTTCTGTGTCTGCATACCTTTTTGGGTCGATTGTGGTTGTCTGGAAACCTATGAGATAGATCGGATATTTCTTCCAAAAGTAAAACACCCAAACCTTTCCCTCAGAATAGAGGCTCCAATGGAAGCAAGAATTTTGCAAAACTTAACCCTCACATGACACCAGCAAAGAGATAGCCCTCGGTTATTGGACAGTAAAGGTTGAGAGGTTTAGGTGTTTTTACTCTTGAAAGGCATGCTGCGCCCGCTGCCACGTCCAACGCGACCTGCCTGCTACCTGGCCTCGAGGCAGCGTTCTGGCAAAATTGAAACGGATTAACTCCGTTTCTTGGTTCCCGCATGCCGACCACTTGTACAGTACCAATTATCTGATGCGTTTTGGAATATAGGCCAACCTATTTTTCAACTATAAAACACCCCAATTTTCCCCCCTCTTGGAAGATATGTTCGATCTATCCTAAAGTTTTCCAGACAACCACAATTGACTCAAAGAGGTGTACCGATACAGTAATGGGGTAGGAAGTATGCTCCCTGAAAGGCCACCTATACAGTAAAGCGTATCTTCTTTTGCGGAAATCCCGCGATATCGTTAACGTTTTCCAAATTTTAGTTTTGTTGCTGCGCGTAATCCATCCTGCTCTCGGATTATCCTTATCCTACCTCAACGCCAGCCTCATATCTTCAGCAAATGTTGTAACACTCAATTTTACAGTTTCTAAGTACTTAATTAGTACAAGGGGGAAATTGTTGGGTTATTAAAATGCATGGAAGATGTGGTCGGTTATATCCACGCCTCTAATGCGTTATGCAGGATAAGTCGTCCCTGATGGGTAACACTACATGACCTTCCTTACAGGGCCGGCTCAATGCCAGCGAGCAGGCATGCCGCGTTAGACATTAGTACAAGTCCAATCGAGTAAATACTAAGATATTTCGTGCGCTGTCCCTCATTGCCCCACTGCAATTGTAATCAGTTCACCTACGGACTGCCGACCACCTCTTCCATGCATTAAAATAAACCAAAAATTCCCCCCTACGTACTGTAAGTAAAATCTGAAATGATTTTCAAAGTCTGGACAATACGTAGCTGGGTATGGTGCAATCCCACAGAAAGTATTAAATTTAGTTCTTTTTGTCCTTTTTGGGGAAAGAATCGCTGTTTCTTGCAAGATGGCTTGAATAAAGATATTCTATTTTACCCTATGCTGAGACTGGTTTCTATTACGAAGTAGATGCGACTTACATGTAATGAGCTGTTGTCATTTTTGTTCCTGCAAATCAAGAAACTAGCATTTAAGTCAGCCCGTCCTTTGCGAACTAGCCGCATTAACATTCTGATAAACTACTTGGCAAATACTGCGAAGAAATCGCCCTAGTATTCTCTTTGAGACTATTTTGAATTTCAATCTAGGTACAAAATCTGTTTCCTTTCCAATACGTAGACCTAACAATTTTACGTTAATAATTGAAAGCCGTAACTCTTGTCAAGTATTCGTCGTCAATGGATTCAAAAAAGTTGCCTACAACTTCTGGAGAGGCTACAACCCCAGTAAACCAGCCAATTCCTTCTTTAAGAGTTTGCGAGGTCCGCCCCGTTCCCCGCAATTATTCTGATGATCCAGAAATCGACTGCAATATTCTGCTGCCCAGTAATATCGCCTCCAGTGGCCCGGCCGGTGTGAACGGAAATCGTGTTTCGCAAACTTCAGAAAAATATATTTCTATCGATTGCGGGGCAACCGGATCTTTTCGTAATCAATCCGCAGGGATTCTCTCGACAAGCTCGACGAACCAGCACCGCTGCTCTAGAAAAAAAGAGATTTACAAAGATTCAAGTGAAGATAATAAACTTTGAAAAAGATTGCAAAAAGTCTTTGGGCAATACTTAAAAACTTTCGCCCACGGTATACCCCAAGCGATTGCTTGGATACCTGTCAATTCGAAATGTGCATAAAATGCGACATGATATTTTGCTTTGAAATGCGTTTTTGGTATTACAGCTTTCTCCATGATTGATGCTTCGAGGATTTTACCGCTGCACAAAGGCATTCTCCGACGTATTTCAGTTACCGCTGGGAATCTCTTCTTTTGGTGGCTATTCAGCTGAAATCTTACAGGCAATATTCTTGCTTCATGAAACAGCATGGACCCATCGCTATTTGCCATCTGATGGTCCTACAGACTGGTTCCAAAGTGTGGCCTACAGTACAGCAATTCAAAAGTTATCCGCCATATTTTGTATTCGTCAGTACTTAGCTAGTGCTGTATTTTTTGAAAGGTCCAGAATGAACCAGTCCGGATTGAGGTCAATCTGTTTCAATTAAAAATGTCGGCAGTATCTAACGCAAAAAGCTCAACAGAATTTGCCCAAATTAAGAACGCTTGAAAAATTCAACTATAATTGTATATTTCATCTTTTCCAGGCAATACGTAGTAAAGAGAATGGACATTCTGTTCCCGAACAATGTGTAATTAAGGGGTTTATCTGGGTGCGCTCTCTATGAAGTGCGTCATTTAGCATTCGGCCTTTAGCGTTCGTCCCATCATGTCCTTCATCAAAATTTCCTGGAGAACCGGAGGGGTTCACATACTGTTACTGATAAGCTCACTTATATCAAATCACCATGTATGGTAATATCCTGTGTCGGGATGCCCTTTGAGTCGATTTTTGCTGTCTGAAATACTTCCAGATAGAGTCGCATATACCTTCTAAGAAGGTAAAGGTTCGGGGGGTTTTGATGCAAAGGCACGCCGCAGCAGCCGTCATGTCCAATGCGGCCTGCTTGATGGCTGGTCTGAAGGTAGCATTTTAGGGAGCGTAGTTCCTTCCCCATTACTGTGTCGATGTACCCTTTTTGAGTCGATTGTGGTTGTCTGGGAAATCGTAGGATAGATCGGATATAACCTTCCAAAAGTAAAACACCCAAACCTTTCCCCTTCTAAGAATAAATTACCCAAAACTTTCCCCTTCAAACATGCGGTCAAACTAAAGATCGGTGCCACTCGATGTGATTTCTTAGGCCCAAGAGGCTGCTGATGGGATATAAAATCAATATAATATCAAGTGACTGAAAGGACTTTCATCTTTGAAAGTCAAACTCTCCTGTTAAGGACTTTCAACTCGCTCACCTCGCTTAGCGCAGCAAGAACGGCGAAACACAGAAAATACGAGTCCTTCATTGCGTCTTCCGCCAGAAAAAGGCTGGTCCCCCGTCCCCATCTCCACCCTCGGAGGATGGAACCCGGACGCTAACGCGTTGCTAACCGACGTCGCTTGCAACATTGCTACGAGGGCAAGGGAGACCCAGGCAAAGGTCAAGCAAGTCTTAACACAACGTCATGCCGCAGCGGCAGCGATGTGCAATGCGGAGTGCTTGTTGGCTGGCCTCCAGCCAGTTTTCTAGCGTTTTGACGGCTTCCCGCCAATTCTTTACATTGTAAGCTTTTACCCACATCACGATATCCCTCAGGGATCAGCTGACCTCATTTTTCATGGATTAAAACCATCCCAAATTTCTCCACTTTGAAAGCGACAGATTCAGGGGAGGTTTGCGATCGGACATAAAATCCGTAGGAAGGAGTTCAGGGACATAGCATCCGGTACTACAGACATACCTCTAATAACAGAAGGAAATCAAATGCAGCGCTACGTGGAGAGGAGATGAGGTAAGGATAGGAAGTTTCTAAAATGCAAAGGAGAGGTTTCTTCAGAAAGGGAATGATTGGGAGTTTTACTCTTGGAAGATACATCCGATCTATCCCATAGTTTTCCAGACAACTACAATCGACTCAAAGAGGTATGCCGACACATTTATGGGGGAGGAACTTCTTTAGTGGAGCTGGATGCCCTACTGCAATGCAAGGGGCCTACTTCCTTTGCACCAAATATTAAAGTTCCACAATAGGAACTGTCCATTCTAGCTAGTTCACTGAGAACTAATGTAGTGACGAATGTTGCACTACCACGACGAAAGCATCACCTTTAATGATCAATACTCAGGAGACTGCTAGCGCCATACAGCGCAGGAACTGGGACTACACAGCAGGGGCCTAATCGGTGGTCTGGTCAAGGCGCCGCCGATTAACGGACGTAGCAACGTATTGGACAATCAGGCATACGAATCTAACGAGGAGCGAATGTTTCTTGGCGGCAACAGAGGTACCACGCTTGCTGACGAGAAAGTGGGCGACTTGTTGCACAGCTTGATCAAACCCGGGTCCAATGCAAACATAGACATCAACAACCATGTGGTGTAGTGAACATTTATTTAAAACTCCTGACTAATAAAAGCCGACTAGTGGGCTATGTTGTCAGGGTAAACTTGCAGAGAAATACTGTAATTCATGCAGAGAATCTTGTTCGGATGGACTTTAGTGTGTATCTTAGCCGCCGTTTGGGGCCAGCGACAGGAGAGAGATGCAATGAAGTGGCCGCTAGCGCTGAGTGTATAGTACATTGATGGCATGTCGTAATCGTTCAAGTTGGTTGTCGGTGATGGCGTTGTTCCGGAGGAGTTCCATGGTCCTGGTAGCAGTTCTGTAGGGCGTTGTCGTAGGTACTGGGTGATGTGGGAACCAGTGTAGGAACCATCGTAAGGCGAGGCGACGTGGGTGCCCCTTGAGGATGGGGGAGGTGAGAAAGGATGGGTATGTTCCTATTTGTGTTACGGCGGGTGCATGGCGGGGTGAGAAGCGACGTTGACGGCGGGATGGGGGGTTGTTACGCGTATTCCAAACGGTGGTGTACAGATGGGATGGGTGCGTCTGGGATGCGGAGGTGAGAGTTTTGTGGAGAACCGAGTTGGTACCAGCGGATCTGATATTTTGTAGAGTGCGGGCCGCCGTTGACTTGTGGTTGCCTGTGCCCGTTTTGGTGGTGGCTTGGAGAGTGGCGAGGAAATTGGAGGCTTGTGTTTGGAGAAGGCTGGTGAGATCCGGGATTTGGAGGATGGCCTGTAACCGGGACAAGTGGGTGGTGTTGAATGTGCCTCTTGTACGGAGGTAGGATGCGAAGAGCTGCCGCTGGATGGAGAGGTCGGTGCGATGGAGGTCTTCGAGGTCGCGCAGCAGGATTGCGCCGTAGAGGTACGTGCTGCGTATGAAGGTGTGGAGGAGGTGGCCAGGACGGGCAGGGGTCATGTCAGTAATGAGGAGTGTTGAGTGTAACAGGGACCGGGTGCCATGTAGGGTGCGTTGTGCCCTGATGATGGTCGCGTCAGGGTGTATTCCGTGGGGGTGATTGTCATCCCTAGGTATGTGGCCTTGTCTGCGTGACGAATCGCCGTGGAATGGATTGTGAGTGGTAGCGCTGGGTGGGCCGGGTGCTGGGAGATTACTATGCACTTGTTGGGTGCCCAGGTCATTTGTCTGGCCGATGCCCAGCGTTGATATTCGTCGAGGAGAGTATGGAGGAGCGAAGGGTCGTGGGAGTGGAGGAGGACGTCGTCCGCGAATAGTTTGCATGGAGGAGGGAGGGAGAGGGAAGTTGTGATGGCAGTCAGGGCGTGGGGAAGGTCATTAATAAAGACATTGAAGAGGAGTGGGGAGAGAGGGGAACCTTGGGTGAGACCGAGGCGGATTTCCGTTGTCGTAGAGGTACAGTCGTCTCTTGTCCGGACCGTGAGGGGCAGGAGGCATGCCGTTATCATGGCTGTTTCTGTGTGGGGGAGCAGGCGTCCACAGTCGTGTAAGAGCAGATGACGGTTGACCCTGTCGTAGGCTTTGAACATGTCCAGGGCAACGAGCCAGCGATCCTCTTGGGTAATGACTGCTTCCGTGGCTATGGGAGCGTGAAGGGGGCCTATTCTTCTTTGGAAGCCAAATTGCATTGGGTGGGGGTCTGTGAGGTCAGCTAGGAAAGAGGCGAGACCTCCTTCAATGGCTTTCCGGCAGTGCGATAAGAGGCAAAGTGGGCGGTAATTCGCTGGATTTTGTTGGTCCTCTCGTTTGTGGACCGGGATCAGGGTTCCTGTTGCCCAGGTTCGGGGGTAGTGGAGCGTTTGGCCTATTGTCGTCCACCAGGTGTATAGCAGAGTGGCGAAGAGAACGGGCTCTGTCTTCATCATCTCAATGTGTATGCCATTATTTCCTACTGCTTTTCCCCGTGGCGCGGTGCAGATGTAGTTGAGGATGTGTTGTTCGAGCGCCGGTGGGGGGTAAAGGTCTGTATTTGGATCGGGGGTTGTTCCTGATTATGGGCGGTGCCCATGTATATAGTGAAGTCCCGTGGGGAGAGCTGGCGTCCGTTGCGGTTTTGGTCCGTTTTCCTCCTGGCGGTCTGCCGTCTGCCGTCGATCAGTTGCCACTTCCCTGGTATATTGTTCGTTGGGGAGGTCTGTGAGGCGGAGCAGGGTCCACTTTTGGAACCATCGTTTCTCTCTTCGGACTTGTTGCCGGGCGACGGCCTGGAGTCTTTTGAACTCGAGATAATCCACATATATGTGGTGAAGGTCCAGTCCGTAGTATCCGCACTACCACCATTCAATTCAAATTGACTGGGTATCAGTCAGCTTATCTGTGTAAATGGGGGGTTAATTTACTGTGGAAGATATGTGGGTTGGGATCCAGTAAATTTGTACCGGAGCGCAATAAGGGCGTGCAATGCGCACCCTGCACCAGTCGCACATGGCTGATGTGCGTGACCCGCAAGTCATCGAAAGCCTGCGAAAACTGCACCCAGCACCGCAGTCTCCGGTGAGAGCCATAGAAGCGAGAGACTTGCCGCTCCCGGCGGACATTTCGGAGGAAACGGTTCTACGCGCGGTCCGACGCCTGAACCCTAACTCCGCACCTGGCCCCGACAGAATGTCACCGCCACTCCTGCACCTGCTGGCCAACACACGGGTGAGCCCTGAAGCTGGGGTGACGGGTATCTCGGTACTAACAGCTGTTGCGTGGAGACTAGTGATAGGGATAAATCGGCGGGGGAAGAGATCCTCAGAACCGATTACCCTGAGAAGGAGGTGTTGCGAGCGACAAAAGTGCTGCCGTGGTATTGTTGAACGAACAAAAGGGAGTGTATATAGAAGAGAGTTGAGAAAGCTACAAGCAAGTATAAAAGGGGCAGAGTCTACCACGACGCTCTGCGACAGCGTAAGAAAAAGTTTCTTGGGTCTGAAGTTGACTCTCAACTTCCTACTACTCGGGACTTGGCTTGAAGTTGTCTGCCAACTTGCTTCACCTCCACTAAAGGAAGCAGTTTACTCGGCTTATATAGACTTTTGGCTACCCCAAAAGTCTCCAACAAACATACTAATAACCATAAAATGTATTCACGGTAATCGTGTGAACCAGAGAGACTATTAGAAGATATTTCCTCAAGGTAAATATCTAGGTGCCATACCCATGCCAGCCACCATCGGCCAGGGGTGGGAATTGATGTGGCCATTATATAGACCTTTCAGAGCTACTTGTCGTATCACCCACAACCTGGAACTGTACTGACATCTACTATGACAGCGTGTCCTAAAATGAAAAAATCACCGACGAATTTGCCACACTCACCCAAATTAAAAATATCTTGCAAATTCAAAAACTGTAAAAATATCTTCCCAATTCCGATACTGTATACAATCATGGTCCTCATCTAGATTTTTTCGTGCGCGAATTTGCGCACATCACGCCCTCTCGCTCAAGACGAACGTCCCGACTCGTCACTGCTCTTCTTCTGCTTCCGTTAGTGTTCGCTGTCTTATTGATAAAATGTATGGTCTCTCAAACGGGTACGGATGCAACTGATTACCAATATGATGCTCTAAAAAGTAGGTTCGCATTACTGGTACCTCACTTTGTAGCATAGCCTCATATATTGGTTTGATCACATCGAGGTGGGGTTGAATACATTCTTCTTCCGTGACTCTTCCGAATCTTCCAAGAGTGAAAAAATATATGTGATATGCAAACTCTTCTGGAAGATGCCGGAGGAATGGATGTCGATAAGAAAAGAAGACGCGCATCATCAAGAACGAATCTTCGTAAGATAAGTGCGGTCCATGTAGCGCCCTAAAACATAAACAGATGCTTATCATGAAATAAGAAATGACCTGCGCATCGTTCGCATCCTCGGAGATATTGCGCAGCCAAAAAGATAATCTTCTTCTTCCGACTGTATGCTGTGCATGGTTGTGAAGGAGAGCTAGAGATGAAGTTGTGGTGGACGGTCCCGATGAATGGCCGCGACCAGCTCCTGACGTACTGGGACCTGCACGAGGTCCTCTCGGGGGACGACCGGAACCTCTTCTGGGCGGGTTGTTGTCTCCTGAAGGTCCTCCTCTGGTCATCATCACTGCTTCAGGAGGATCCTCGCCGCCTCCAACGTTCCCAATTTGTGGCGGAGAAACGTAAGGTTCCCATAGAGGATACGGGACCAGCCTGTATTCCATATCCGGGGGTAAGGCGTAACCTCTCAGTCGCACGTCTTGGTTGTTCTTGAGAAATACGTAAATTGGACGGATAATATTCAGATACGTTTGCGACAAGTCTCCAGCAGCTACCATTCCATATCTTCCTATAGAGTAATGATATATTACCTCCACAAACTCTGGACCTGCTTCCGTGAACCTTCCGTTTTGGAATGAAAATAGAACTCTTATTAATAGTCGGAAATCTCTTCAGGTAGCAATGGTCCGTTCAACGTACGAAAACATAGGCATATATTAATGTAGAAATGGATGATTACGTGGAGTTCGTAGTAGTCCCGCGTAACCGAGATGATCCATTCCCAGGCCCTTTTTCCTCCCATAGGAATCATTCTATAGTTAAAGATGAGTATGCCCCGTGGTTGCGCATAGTCCTGTGTGAGAAGGAATTCTTCAGGCCTCTGATGGTAAGGGACCAGACGACGTGCATGGATGGCCCTCCTTGATCTCTTCCCTGAGCTTGAACAGAGCTGATAGTGCGGGTGTCTTTCCTCCGTGACGATGCAAGGGTTCGAGTACTTGGTTTGGAAGGCCGGCCACTTCACAGCCTGCTGCATTGCTTTTCCATGTACTACAAGTACTTTAGAGCCAACTGAAAAGGTTCTGACTGCAGGTTCTGCATCCTTATTTCTTGTTGTGTTAGCGCGCGGTGTGATCTCCAGCCTTCGGTGGCCAGTAGTTCAACTTCCCTACTCTCTTCATCGATAATATTTGTTTCCATGTCTCTCTGTAACATTCTAGGAGCCCTTCCGTACATTAGCTCGAATGGTGAGCGTCCATTTCTTCCTCTTCTTCGACGGTAGCCGTATAACACTTTTGGTAAGGCATCTTCCCACTGGATTTCATTCTCCAACATAGTTTTCGATATTGCTCGTTTGATGGTTCCAACCATCCTCTCCGCTTTCCCGTTGGACATAGGAGCGTATGCGAGAACGGTCTTCAGCTGAATCCCTTTCTCTTCCAAAAAACGAAGCAGTGAAGTTGCAGTAAAACAAAGGGCGTTATCCGAGATGATCCTTTTTGGAAGACCAAACGGTTCAATTATTTCTTTTTCGATGAATCTCAGTACCACCTCAGCATTTGCCTCCTCGACTGCAACTGCTATTGGCCATCCAGTAAGATGTTCCACCCCTATAAGGAGATATTTGTTTCCGGAAGAAGTTTCCTTGAACGGGCCCGCGAAGTCAATTGAGAAGGTTTCAAAGAGACCGGAAACTGGAAAACTTAGAGTTGTCTTATACTTCCGTATTGGAGTGAATTTTTGGCAGTTGTCGCAGCTTTTCACGAAGTTATAGACGTCCTTATGGATACCGGGCCACCAGAATCTCTCAGTTACGAATTTTTTGGTTGTTTCGAGATCCCAATGCCCTAGCTCATCATGGAAAGTCCTCAAGATCTTCATTCTTTCTTTCAAAGGGGCCACTAGTCGGGGACCGGCTTTAGTGTGCCGGAAAGTTTCCCATTCCACAATGTAAAAGCCTTTTGATTCCTGCGTACCCAATTTCGGTGTTCAAGATCAACCTTTCTCATTTCTAGTCCATCGAGGAATTTGATCAGTCCGTGAATATTAGCTTCGTACTCGTTATCGTTCGGCAACTGCAACTCGGCGACTCCGACGATGTCCTCCGAAGCTTTTTCATTTGGAATCAGTGCGTCCCTCAAGCGGGATAGGTAATCGGCAGGCTGATTATTGCGTCCGGGTCTATACACAATTTCAAACCGATATTCTGCGAAAATGTCGAGCCATCGGGCCAAGCGGTGATGTACATCCTTCTTTTGGAATGCTGTTTTAAGTGCCTGGTGATCAGTTATCAAGACAAATTTCTCGAGTGATAAAAGGTATACGCGAAACTTTTTCAGCGCGAAGACGACAGCTAGCGCTTCTTTCTCGCAGACTGAGTATCTCTTTTCCGCGTCATTCAGAGTTCGGCTTGCGAATTGAACAGGGTGTAGTCTTCCGTTTTCATCTTTTTGGGACAAAACGGCACCCAAAGACCGTTCTGAGGCATCTGTCTCCACAACGAATGGTCTCTTGAAATCTGGGTACATGAGAACTGGGGGACACATAGCTTATCTTTAAGCTCCTGAAATGCAGTTTCCATTTCCTTGTTCCAGTAAAATTTTCCGTTCTTCGTAGTGCTGGCATGTAACGGTGCTGCAGTCTTGGCGAAATCTTTGATAAATCTTCTGTAATATGAGGCCAGTCCTAAGAAGCTTCGGACCTCCGTCTTTGAAGCGGGCCTTGGTGCCAACTTTATTTTTTTCGTTTTCTCTGGATCCACTCTAATTCCCTCTTGGTCGACGATATGACCGAGTAATTGGATAGAAGTTTTCGCAAAGAAGCATTTGCTCAACTTAATTTTCAAGCTATACTCCGATATCCTCTCCACAACTGTCTTGACGTGCGAGATGTGCTGATCCAATGTTTCTGAGAATATGACGACATCATCGATATAGACTCTTGCGAATGGAAGTCCTTTCAAAACCTCGTTCATCATTCTTTGGAATGTAGCTGGTGCATTCATGAGACCAAAAGGCATCACTTCGAACCTGAACGTACCGGCTTTGCTGGTAAAGGTTGTTTTTTCCTTACATTTTTCATCCAATGGAATCTGCCAATAGCCAGTGTAAAGGTCAATTGAGGTGAAATATCTCCCGTCCTTCAGGTCCTCGAGGATCTCCTCCATGTTCGGAATCGGAAATCGATCGGGTATCATTCTCTGGTTCAGTTGTCGGTAATCGACGCAAAAACGCAGCTTTCCATCCTTCTTTGGTGCGACCACAACTGGAAACGACCATGGGGATGAAACTGGTCGAATAATATCATTTTTCAGCATACTTGTAACATTTTCTGAGATAAATTGGTCATATTTTGGCGGTTGACGTCTAGGCTTGTGGTAAATCGGTTGAGTGTCGGTAAGTTCGAACGAGTGAGTAACCGGTACACTTGCTTGTCTAAATCTGAAACGCTCCATGCAATTACTTCGGAAGATGTTAACATGTCGGATATTTTCAGTGAGGCGGGGCGGGAAGGTGCTGCACTTTTCCTTGGATTTCTGCCATTTGGCGCCCTTTTTCTTCTTGATCCTCAACCTCAATATTTTGAAGGACCTCTTCCGTCGTGCTCACATCTTCATATATGGAATTCGACGTATTCTTATTTTCTTTGCAAAGGTAATCTTCTTTCATGCTCCGAATTCTGTCCTTTGATTCGATATCATCGCAAAAAGAAACACATTCGGGTTTCAAACTTATCCTAGAATCCAGTCGTCATCTGTTTCAAACCCGGAATCATAATCGTCCCATGCCATGTTCATTACCCCCGAGGGTACCCTTTTCCACTTCCGAAAGTGTTAGTTGGTTCCGAATCTTCGCTGTCATAGCTAGAAGTGAAATCTTCACTGTCCGTTTCTTTTAAATCTTCAGGATGCGTGCTTTTGTCGAAATCCAGGGGCATCTTCACGGTTCTGCCGTCAATATTAACTGAAACCATTTGGTTGCCCAAGTCAATGCATGTTCCTAGTCTTTCCATTGTGGGGCAGCCAATGATTGCATCGAAAGGGAGATCCGGCATGACAAGAAAGTCTACATCAACTTTAGAGTCCCCAAAGAACACGGAAACCTTGTCAACAGTGCCCATGCATTTTGAGACGGTTCCATCCGCTACAGTTATTTTTCGAGTCGTTGGAGTAATTTCGAGACCTAGATCTGTCACCAAAGTTTCTGAAATGAGGTTTGGAACAGCACCCGAATCGAAGAGAGCTTGGGTTTTCATACCCAATACTTTGACTGGTACCAGCTTAAGACGTCTTGGTGCTGTCGAGGCGATGAAGAAAGTTTCTTACCCTTAGCGGACTTATTAGACCTGATAATTTTTTTGAGTTCTTTTCTCGCATCCTCTGCGTCGCCCCTCAAAAGTTGACCAAACGTTATCCCAGTTGGGGCCGATGCAAGCTCAGCCACCAAATTGTACCTCTTCACATACTCTAGTACGTCCTTAGAGATACTCTTAACTTTCTTACTCTTTTTCGTCTTCTTGGCCGGAGTGACTCCCACTCCTGGAACAACTTGATCAGACCTCTTGGTTCGAGGAGGTACAGGTGCTGGGATATGCTCCAGCATTCCATACTCTAGCCTAGGTTTCTTCGATAAAATGTTCCCTTCCCCATCCCTTTTTGTCACATTGACTTGACTAATCTCTTCAGCGATGGATACGTTACCGGCATCCGTCAACCTTTGATCCCTTCTATTTTGTAAGATTTTCACCTCTGGTCCTGACTCACTCCTTGCTTCCGATAAATTTGCTCTTCTGTTGTCTTTAGACCAGCAGTTACTTTCATGATGCCCATATCGACCGCACTTTGCACAACGAGTGTTTCTATGTGGATTATCAGGACACCTGTTTGCAAAGTGTCCAGGCTTGTGACAGTAAGAACAGACTTCTGCGGCCTTAGGGGCCCCAGACTGGTTCTTCTTAATGGTAAGAGTAAGGCTTTCCAACTGCGAGGTTATCATGTCAAGTCGATTATCGAATCGGGTTTCCAACCTTTCTTCCAAGTTTTTGACATCGCTCCTGACAGATTCTAATGCCGCTGCACTAGTAGCCGGCCTTTGATAATTCTTTTCAGGATGTACGATAGACATCGATGTGCGGGTTTCCCTCGGTACCTCACTCAGTGACGTGACTGAAACGTCTCCGAATTTTTGACAAATTCTACTATGGTACCCTTCAGTTCATCAAAAGTGTGAGGGCCCTTGATGAGGAGGAAATCGGAGAGCCGCTTATCCCCCATAGCCGCCTTACGCAGCATTCCGTACTTGGCTTGGGCGTTGAACCCAGCCTTTTCATAAAGATCACACAACATACACCAATGAGCTTAACAAATCGTCGAAGTTGAGCCGGGCCTCTATGGGCGGTACGAATCATCTCATCTGGTTCTACCTCCTTAGCATACTCTTTCACAAGCCACTCACATACCTCACCGAAGTTACGCCCATTCCCGTTAAGAGACCACCCGTCGATAAACTTGGACTTATATTTGTGCTTTGCGTCACCATGAAGATAGGCGAAGATACTTGCGGCCTTCTCTTCATCGCCCTTCTCTCGCATCACAACGTTGACATATGTGTAAAGAAACTCCTCAACGTCTTCAGTCTTGCCCCTGTGAACGTTATACGAGCAGCGTTGAGATCCATGATTACAGAAAAGAAATCCCCCCGAAGTGTTCCTTACTACTGCTCAACTCGAATACCTCGGGTGCAACCCCCTCCACAAGAGTACCAAATGATAGGGGTAAATCGGCGGGGAAGAGATCCTCAGAACCAATTACCCTGAGAAGGAGGTGTTGCGAGCGACAAAAGTGCTGCCGTGGTATTGTTGAACGAACAAAAGGGAGTGTATATAGAAGAGAGTTGAGAAGCTACAAGCAAGTATAAAAGGGGCAGGGTCTACCACCGACGCTCTGCGACAGCGTAAGAAAAAGTGTTCTTGGGTCTGAAGTTGACTCTCAACTTCCTACTACTCGGGACTTGGCTTGAAGTTGTCTGCCAACTTGCTTCACCTCCACTAAAGGAAGCAGTTTACTCGGCTTATATAGACTTTTGGCTACCCCAAAAGTCTCCAACAAACATACTAATAACCATAAAATGTATTCACGGTAATCGTGTGAACCAGAGAGACTATTAGAAGATATTTCCTCAAGGTAAATATCTAGGTGCCATACCCATGCCAGCCATCCATCGGCCAGGGGTGGGAATTGATGTGGCCATTATATAGACCTTTCAGAGCTACTTGTCGTATCACCCACAACCTGGAACTGTACTGACATCTACTATGACAGCGTGTCCTAAAATGAAAAAAATCAGCCGACGAATTTGCCACACTCACCCAAATTAAAAATATCTTGCAAATTCAAAAACTGTAAAAATATCTTCCCAATTCCGATACTGTATACAATCATGGTCCTCATCTAGATTTTTTCGTGCGCGAATTTGCGCACATCAACTAGCTCATGGAGACCTCCCAAATGAGACAATCCCCCTTATCTCCTCTGCGACAATGTTGCCGATCCAACCCCTGCCAGATAAGATCCGGTCCATTGCAATTGGGACGGCCTTGCGGCGACTGGTGACGAAAGTGCTCTTACCCCAGGCATTGGAAGACACGAGGGAATACCTCGCTCCACTACAGGTGGCCAACGGAGTGCACTGTGGACTGGATTCTATCGTACACGAAGCCCGAAGATTGGTCTCCACCCATGGTGAAGATGAGGACTACGCGCTGGTTTCAGTGGATGCACATAATGCGTTCAACCGCTTTTCGAGACAGAAAAGCGTCGACCTGCTGCCGACCAAAGGGGGGGGGTCTTTGGGTTATTTTAATGCATGGAAGATGTGGTCGGTTATATCCACGAGGCTAATACGTTACGCGGGAGTGCCGTCGTTATGCCGTTTTCTGAACATGGTGTATGCCCGTCAAATGCCGTCCCTAATCTTGCCTGAGGCATCGACACAAGACATCCCCAGCCAAGAAGGGATGCAACAAGGGGACCCAGCAAGTATGTTGATGTTCTTCTTTGTCATACACCCACTGGCAAAAGAAATTTCCCGATCAGACCCAACTCCAGTTACACAGATGGTATGCGGATGACTGCACCCTGGTAGGCAATCACACTGAGCTCGACAAGGCTGTCGAGATCCTGAGGTCTAAGGGACCTGATCATGGCCTGTATCTAAACCCGGCGAAGACACGCCTATTCTGGCCCCGCCACCCTGCCACTGAGACACCACTACTGCACCGCTTTCAAAATGAGAACTTCTCATTTCACGGCATTGACCTCTTCGGTTCCCCGATCGGTTCGCCTGAATTCATGGAGAACTTTCTCAATGAATAAATTGCAGGATGCAAAAACACGTTATCACTGATCGATGAGATTGGGGATGCTCGCATCCGGTTCCACATCCATGGGCTTTATGCTTGGGCATGCAAGCTGTTAACAGAAAGTCGGTGCAAGAGAGATATCCGACGCCTACTATCCAAAAACGGAGGTTTTGCTAGCGACAAAATGTCTATGATAAGGTAGTTGTGGGAACAAAAAGTGTTATAAACGGGTGAGAAATCTATGGCAAACGAATTTGTCCGGAAGGGGCAGGCTGTGACTTCGCCTTGCGAACGACGGATCTGTTTCCATGGACGTCGCAAGGCAAATGCAATGGGCTGAAATGGAATAGATCTCAGTGGATCCTTCAACAATCCTAAAGGGACAGGATCTTCCACCTATCTTCGAGGGTTGAGAGCCGTTTATAAATTTTGGGCCCGAAGATGACTGCCAACTTCGTTACTACTTTAGGATCTCTTTTGAAGTTATGTGTCAAATTGCCTCACCTCTCCATGAGGAAGCATTTTCCTCAGCTAATATAGACTTTTGGCTACCCCTACAGTCCGAATAGAGTTCGACCGCGAACTCCTCGAGGAAGAGCTCGCGGTCGAACTCTATTATCTTCTTTTTAGTCTGGCGTCGCAGGTAGTCTCCTGCGTCTGTCGGGCCATATGCAGTGACCACAAGGCCGTTTAAAGGGCGAGAGAGGTGGTTTTGTGTGATGGGAGAAGAGGGGCGAAGGTTGTTTATTTTCGTTGTAAATGAATTGAGCCGATTGTAGATGAAGGATAGAGGGTGTGAGGGGGAGAGTAGTGTGTGTAGAGCTTGATGGATCTCAAAAAAAAGTTGGGTAAAATGGGTTTAAGTACACCTTTGAGACAGATTGGTGGCAGTAGTAAAAAGTTAAAATCGAAATTGCAGCAGCGCATTTGCGTGAAATTTCTACATAGGGAGTGAATTTGATGGAAAGGTAGATTAAAAAAGGTGTAAAATGCTGATTTAGAGAAGATTTGAGGGAGAAGGTACAGTACTAAAATATTTAGAGGGATGGTAGACAAATTTGGAAACGGCTGTGAGCAGATTCAGAGGAGGGTGAGTCAACTTGTTTGTAAGTTGCCGATCACTTCGAGAAGGCCATTTCCTGTATTACACAAACTACATCATGTGATGAAGCTAACATCACTGAGTGCAATAAGCGTCCTGGCAATGAGAATTGACCAAGAACAAATAGAATGTAAATAGCGGTCAAACAACGTGCCGGTAACAAGTGCGGTCCGTCAGCAAGTGGCTCTTCCGTTGCGCCTTGGAAGCCACGGATTCACACCCGTCGCAACGCTGAATCTAGTTTCGCATGCGGCCAGCGTCATCGCCTCCGAACAAGTGACATGCCCCAATTATGTTAGGGTGGCCCTCCACCGTGCACAACGCTATGCACATGCTGATACCTACCTTCTCAAGTTTGTCCGACGACTCCACCCAAGCTTCTGTGACGGGCATGGTGGTCTCCCAGAAACGCTGACAGCGGCCAATCCTACAAATAAGCCCGATATTGCAGACAGTGTTTTGTACCGAGCCTGGTGCAAGTCGGCAGCAAAGTTATTCTGGAAATAAGACGAATGGGAGAGGTTTCCAAGCACTACTCTGCATACGGAAGCTTATATTCGCCGAAGGATCCGTCGCCAGGCATAGAGACGCCTGCTGCAGCCTTTCTCACCGGTCATCCGTCTGCTATCAGCCGACCTATAATACAAGTGGTCAGTGATGCTACGCCGCCACCTAGGAGTTCACGTGTTTGAAGAAACTGTGCCGCTGCAATTCGCGGAGTGCAACAGGCCCATGGACTACCGAGGTGACAGTGCAGCGGATTTTGCAAAAAATGTCTGGGATGTCACCGGCACAATGCCGTAGTGAAGGTATTTGGCCTCCATGTGTTCAAAGCAGCAAGATTATGCGTCCAATATGAGGTGAAATACTTACTTCCCGGACTGAATGCACGGCCTGCTGGCATTCTAGTGTATCCGAGGTCGGAAAAGATCAATACCCTGCCGCCCCTTCCGGTGGCGTACGACGTCACAGTAACATCGTCATTCCAAAAGGGGTTTTTTAGGGATAAATCAGCAGGAGAAGAGAATCCTTCACACAATGTACTATGTTTAGACATTAAATATCCAATGCGAAAAAAGAGGGACCTAGTGGACTCTGATAAGGGTAAACCGTCGGGGGAAGAGATCCTCAGAACTAATTACCCTGAGAAGGAGGTGTTGCAAGCGACAAAAGTGCTAC
The DNA here is from genome assembly GCA_002205965.3 of Kappaphycus alvarezii. Taxonomy (NCBI): domain Eukaryota; phylum Rhodophyta; class Florideophyceae; order Gigartinales; family Solieriaceae; genus Kappaphycus; species Kappaphycus alvarezii. Next base: position 121,052 of record NADL03000125.1, read on the forward strand.
CGTGGTATAGTTGAACGAACAAAAAGGGGTGGAGAGGGAAGACAGCTGAAAGGGCTACAAGCAAGTATGGAAGGGGCAGGGTCCACCACCTATGCTTAGTGACTAGCATGAATTAAATTCTTCTTGGGTCTGAAGTTGACTCTCAACATCCTAGCTATTTGGGGCTGGGCTTGAAGTTTTCTGCCAACTTGCTTGACCTCTCCATGAGGAAGCAGTTTACTCAGCTTATATAGACTTTTGGCTACCCCTAAAGTCCGAACAAAACTACAGAAGGTACCAGGAAATGCACAGAAACAATTTGTGTGGGTGACATACTCTAAACAATAGATACTTAAGAAACTAACAATCAATGAGGTCCTCTTATTTCCCATTCTCTAAATCAGATGCAAAAAACTTCTCTAAAATATCCATGATGTCCAAGCAGTCCCCACAAATATCTGTGAACGGCTCATAGCCCTCTATTCCCTCCTGGGAGATATCTAGACTACAAAAGATATCTTCATCCGGTTCAATCGTCGGCACCACCTGTTCCATACTCTCCAGTCCAGGCCCCACCAGTCCGACACTTTCCATTCCCCCTATTCCCTCATCCACCTCGTCCTCGTCCTCATCCTCATCATCCTCCTCTTCATCCACCCCATCCTTCTCCTGAGTCTCGTACACTAGCTCAGGGGCTAACCATTCCTCGAAGGACTCCCCGCTCCCCTCCTCGACTTTCTCAGTCTCATCTTCACTTACCTCCCTCGCCTCTTCTTCTATGAAGAGGCGGCGAACGAAATCGATGATTTGCTTCTTTGTTTGCCGCCGGATGTAGTCGTCGGCATCGGTTGGCCCGTAGGCGGCGAGACGAAGGCCATTGATGGGACGGGATGGGCAGTTTTTAGAGTTAGGGACAGAGGGGCGATTTGATGTCATATTCATGGAAAAGGATTGAGCGGGGTGTGTAGGGGGAGAGAAGTGCTGAGCAAAATGATCGGGAACGATTAAAACTCGGAATAAAGGGGTTTAAATAGGCTCCCGGGGCAGGTTTTATAGATTAGAAATAGGTAAAATAAATCTGCAAGGGATTTTTTGCAGTAGTGTATTTGCGCCCTTTTTCTCAGAAAAGCGAATTTGGAGGAGGGGGTAAGCAAAAAGGGAAGAAGAACTTGATTCGGGATCGATTCAGAGGGGTAGATACAGTATAAAAATATCTAGATAAAATGGAAGTAAATTTGGAGAGGACCGCGGTAATGATAAGCGAGGCTCAGGGAGGACGAGGAAGGACCGGAACTATAAGCAAATTTGGACAAGGAGATGTAGTACAGTAAACAATAGGCCTGTAGATGACGGCGGCAAAAAAATCTGCACCTAACAGGGTTCATTTCCATTGGAGCGCGTGAGGCGCGGGCTGTTGCCATTGCAGCGGAAAGACGGAAAAATAGGGAGCTTACCAGCAAAATAGCAGCCATCCCCGGCGAAGCCTTCCCAGGACGATCAAAACTGGGATGGAAGTTTGTGCGGCTAGCCTTCGACTCACTTGGATCGCCGTCTGCGACGAAATCGAAGGTAATGGACGAATACGCGGTCGCTGTCGCAACCCGAAGCGGATGTTCGACGGGAGCAGTGAGGACTCGGCTTTATCAGCAGGTTGGTTATGCGATTTGGTCCACGTGTGCCGCGTCTGTAATATGTTGCGCCCCACAGCATGCAGAGTTTAGCCACCCTGTTGGAACCTAATTGCTTTAGGTTTGTTCCAGTCGTAGAGCCAAGCCATGGCCTCCACCGCACGAGACCAGACATCCAGGCATTTGGAAGCAACGGGGGGACCGACTTTTTGATGTTACCTTCGGGAACCCCCTCGCTCCCTCCAACCAGAAAGTGAGGACATTCAACCCGATGTCCTCTCTGAATGCGGCACGAAATGCAAAGTAGAGAAGATATCAATCCTTTATCGCGACCCCCACCAGAGGTGCGCTCGTGCCTGTGCCAATCTCCACTCTTGGAGGTTGGCACCCGGATTTATGTGCAGTGCTAAATGACGTGGCAAGGAACGTGGCTGTGAGGGCACTGGAGACGTACGGAAAGGTTCGGGTGGTTTTGATGCAAAGGCACGCTGCAGCAGCCGTCATGTCCAATGCGGCCTTCTTGACGGCTGGTCCGAAGGTAGCATTTTAAGGAGCATAGTGATGTGCGCAAATTCACACACGAAAAAAATCTAGATGAGGACCACGATTGTATAAAGTATCGAAATTGGGAAGATATTTTTACAGTTTTTTGAATTTGCAAGATATTTTTAATTTGGGTGAGTGTGGCAAATTCATCGGTTGATTTTTTCATTTTAGGACACGCTGTCATAGTAGATGTCAGTACAGTTCCAGTTTGTGGGTGATACTACGAGTGACGCTGAATGGTCTATATAATGGCCACATCAATTCCCACCCCTGGCCGATGGGTGGCTGGCATGGGTATGGCACCTAGATATTTACCTTGAGGAAATATCTCCTAATAGCCTCTCTGGTTCACACGATTACCGTGAATGCATTTTATGGTTATTAGTATGTTTGTTTTGAGACTTTGGGTAGCAAAGTCTATATAAGCGAGTTAAACTGCTTCCTTTAGTGGAGTGAGCAAGTTGGCAGACAACTTCAAGCCAAGTCCCGAGTAGTACGAGTTGAGAGTCAACTTCAGACCAAAGAAACTTTTTCTTACGCTAGTCGCAGAGCGTCGGTGGTAGACTCTGCCCCTTTTATACTTGCTTGTAGCTTTCTCAACTCTCTTCTATATACACTCCCTTTTGTTCGTTCAACAATACCACGGTAGCACTTTTGTCGCTCGCAACACCTCCTTCTCAGGGTAATTGGTTCTGAAGATCTCTTCCCCGCGATTTACCCATAATCATTTGGTACTCTTGTGGAGGGGTTGCACCCGAGGTATTCGAGTTGAGCAGTAGTAAAGGAACACTTCGGGGGATTTTCTTTTCGGTAATCATGGATCTCAATGCTGCTCGTATAACGTTCAACAGGGGGCAGACTGAAGACGTTGAGAAGTTTCTTTACACTTATGTCAACGTTGTGATGTAGAGAAGGGCGATGAAGAGAAGGCCGCAAGTATCTTCGCCTTCTTCATGGTGACGCAAAGCACAAATATAAGTCCAAGTTTATCGACGGGTGGTCTCTTATCGGGAATGGGCGTAACTTCGGTGAGGTATGTGAGTGGCTTGTGAAAGAGTATGCTAAGGAGGTAGAACCAGATGAGATGATGTACCGCCATAGAGGCCCGGCTCAACTTCGACGAGTTTAAGCTCATTGGTGTACTTGTGTGATCTTTATGAAAAGGCTGGGTTCAACGCCCAAGCCAAGTACGGAATGCTGCGTAAGGCGGCTATGGGGGATAAGCGGCTCTCCGATTTCCTCCTCATCAAGGGCCCTCAAACTTTTGATGAACTGAAGGGTACCATAGTAGAATTTGTCAAAAATTCGGAGACGTTTCAGTCACTGAGTGAGGTACCGAGGGAAACCCGCACATCGATGTCTATCGTACATCCTGAAAAGATTTAACAAAGGCGGTTACTAGGGCAGCGGCATTAGAATCTGTCAGGAGCGATGTCAAAAACTTGAAGAAAGGTTGGAAACCCGATTCGATAATCGACTTGACATGATAACCTCGCAGTTGGAAAGCCTTACTACCATTAAGAAGAACCAGTCTGGGCCCCTAAAGCCGCAGAAGTCTGTTCTTACTGTCACAAGCCTGGACACTTTGCAAACAGGTGTCCTGATAATCCACATAGAAACACTCTTTGTGCAAAGTGCGGTCGATATGGGCATCATGAAAGTAACTGCTGGTCTAAAGACAACAGAAGAGCAAATTTATCGGAAGCAAGGAGTGAGTCAGGACCAGAGGTGAAAATCTTACAAAATAGAAGGGATCAAAGGTTGACGGATGCTGGTAACGTATCCATCGCTGAAGAGATTAGTCAAGTCAATGTGACAAAAAGGGATGGGGAAGGGAACATTTTATCGAAGAAACTAGGCTAGAGTATGGAATGCTGGAGCATATCCCAGCACCTGTACCTCCGAACCAAGAGGTCTGATCAAGTTGTTCCAGGAGTGGGAGTCACTCCGGCCAAGAAGACGAAAAAGAGTAAGAAAGTTAAGAGTATCTCTAAGGACGTACTAGAGTATGTGAAGAGGTACAATTTGGTGGCTGAGCTTGCATCGGCCCAACTGGTATAACGTTTGGTCAACTTTTGAGGGGCGACGCAGAGGATGCGAGAAAAGAACTCAAAAAATTATCAGGTCTAATAAGTCCGCTAAGGGTAAGAAACTGTTTCTTCAATCGGCCTCGACAGCACCAAGACGTCTTAAGCTGGTACCAGTCAAAGATTGGTATGAAAACCCAAGCTCTCTTCGATTCGGGTGCTGTTCCAAACCTCATTTCAGAAACTTTGGTGACAGATCTAGGTCTCGAAATTACTCCAACGACTCGAAAAATAACTGTAGCGGATGAACCGTCTCAAAATGCATGGGCACTGTTGACAAGTTTCGTGTTCTTTGGGGACTCTAAAGTTGATGTAGACTTTCTTGTCATGCCGGATCTCCCTTTCGATGCAATCATTGGCTGCCCCACAATGGAAAGACTAGGAACATGCATTGACTTGGGCAACCAAATGGTTTCAGTTAATATTGACGGCAGAACCGTGAAGATGCCCCTGGATTTCGACAAAAGCACGCATCCTGAAGATTTAAAAGAAACTGACAGTGAAGAATTCACTTCTAGCTATGACAGCGAAGATTCGGAACAAACTAACACTTTCGTAAGTGGAAAAGGGTACCCTTGGGGGGGTAATGAACATGGCATGGGACGATTATGATTTTGGGTTTGAAACAGATGACGACTGGAATTCTAGGATAAGTTTGAAACCCGAATGTGTTTCTTTTTGCGATGATAGCGAATCAAAGGACAGAATTCGGAGCATGAAAGAAGATTAACCTTTGCAAAAGAAAATAAGAATATGTCGAATTCCATTATGATGAAGATGTGAGCACGACGGAATAGGTCCTCCCAAAATATTGGGTTGAGAATCAAGCAGAAAAAAGGGCGCCAAATGCATAAATCCAAGGAAAAGTGCAGCACCTTCCCGCCCTCGCCTCACTGAAAATATCCGACATGTTAACATCTTCCGAAGTAATTGCATGGAGCGTTTCAGATTTAAGACAAGCAAGTGTACCGGTTACTCACTCGTTCGAACTTACCGACACTCAACCGATTTACCACAAGCCTAGACGTCAACCGCCAAAATATGACCAATTTATCTCAGAAAATGTTACAAGTATGCTGAAAAATGATATTATTCGACCAGTTTCATCCCCATGGTCGTTTCCAGTTGTGGTCGCACCAAAGAAGGATGGAAAGCTGCGTTTTTGCGTCGATTACCGACAACTGAACCAGAGAATGATACCCGATCGATTTCCGATTCCGAACATGGAGGAGATCCTCGAGGACCTGAAGGACGGGAGATATTTCACCTCAATTGACCTTTACACTGGCTATTGGCAGATTCCATTGGATGAAAAATGTAAGGAAAAAACAACCTTTACCAGCAAAGCCGGTACGTTCAGGTTCGAAGTGATGCCTTTTGGTCTCATGAATGCACCAGCTACATTCCAAAGAATGATGAACGAGGTTTTGAAAGGACTTCCATTCGCAAGAGTCTATATCGATGATGTCGTCATATTCTCAGAAACATTGGATCAGCACATCTCGCACGTCAAGACAGTTGTGGAGAGGATATCGGAGTATAGCTTGAAAATTAAGTTGAGCAAATGCTTCTTTGCGAAAACTTCTATCCAATTACTCGGTCATATCGTCGACCAAGAGGGAATTAGAGTGGATCCAGAGAAAACGAAAAAAAAAAGTTGGCACCAAGGCCCGCTTCAAAGACGGAGGTCCGAAGCTTCTTAGGACTGGCCTCATATTACAGAAGATTTATCAAAGATTTCGCCAAGACTGCAGCACCGTTACATGCCAGCACTACGAAGAACGGAAAATTTTACTGGAACAAGGAAATGGAAACTGCATTTCAGGAGCTTAAAGATAAGCTATGTGTCCCCCCAGTTCTCATGTACCCAGATTTCAAGAGACCATTCGTTGTGGAGACAGATGCCTCAGAACGGTCTTTGGGTGCCGTTTTGTCCCAAAAAGATGAAAACGGAAGACTACACCCTGTTCAATTCGCAAGCCGAACTCTGAATGATGCGGAAAAGAGATACTCAGTCTGCGAGAAAGAAGCGCTAGCTGTCGTCTTCGCGCTGAAAAAGTTTCGCGTATACCTTTTATCACTCGAGAAATTTGTCTTGATAACTGATCACCAGGCACTTAAAACAGCATTCCAAAAGAAGGATGTACATCACCGCTTGGCCCGATGGCTCGACATTTTCGCAGAATATCGGTTTGAAATTGTGTATAGACCCGGACGCAATAATCAGCCTGCCGATTACCTATCCCGCTTGAGGGACGCACTGATTCCAAATGAAAAAGCTTCGGAGGACATCGTCGGAGTCGCCGAGTTGCAGTTGCCGAACGATAACGAGTACGAAGCTAATATTCACGGACTGATCAAATTCCTCGATGGACTAGAAATGAGAAAGGTTGATCTTGAACACGAAATTGGGTACGCAGGAATCAAAAGGCTTTTACATTGTGGAATGGGAAACTCTTCCGGCACACTAAAGCCGGTCCCCGACTAGTGGCCCCTTTGAAAGAAAGAATGAAGATCTTGAGGACTTTCCATGATGAGCTAGGGCATTGGGATCTCGAAACAACCAAAAAATTCGTAACTGAGAGATTCTGGTGGCCCGGTATCCATAAGGACGTCTATAATTTCGTGAAAAGCTGCGACAACTGCCAAAAATTCACTCCAATACGGAAGTATAAGACAACTCTAAGTTTTCCAGTTTCCGGTCTCTTTGAAACCTTCTCAATTGACTTCGCGGGCCCGTTCAAGGAAACTTCTTCCGGAAACAAATATCTCCTTATAGGGGTGGAACATCTTACTGGATGGCCAATAGCAGTTGCAGTCGAGGAGGCAAATGCTGGTGGTACTGAGATTCATCGAAAAAGAAATAATTGAACCGTTTGGTCTTCCAAAAAGGATCATCTCGGATAACGCCCTTTGTTTTACTGCAACTTCACTGCTTCGTTTTTTGGAAGAGAAAGGGATTCAGCTGAAGACCGTTCTCGCATACGCTCCTATGTCCAACGGGAAAGCGGAGAGGATGGTTGGAACCATCAAACGAGCAATATCGAAAACTATGTGGAGAATGAAATCCAGTGGGAAGATGCCTTACCAAAAGTGTTATACGGCTACCGTCGAAGAAGAGGAAGAAATGGACGCTCACCATTCGAGCTAATGTACGGAAGGGCTCCTAGAATGTTACAGAGAGACATGGAAACAAATATTATCGATGAAGAGAGTAGGGAAGTTGAACTACTGGCCACCGAAGGCTGGAGATCACACCGCGCGCTAACACAGACAAGAAATAAGGATGCAGAACCTGCAGTCAGAACCTTTTCAGTTGGCTCTAAAGTACTTGTAGTACATGGAAAAGCAATGCAGCAGGCTGTGAAGTGGCCGGCCTTCCAAACCAAGTACTCGAACCCTTGCATCGTCACGGAGGAAAGACACCCGCACTATCAGCTCTGTTCAAGCTCAGGGAAGAGATCAAGGAGGGCCATCCATGCACGTCGTCTGGTCCCTTACCATCAGAGGCCTGAAGAATTCCTTCTCACACAGGACTATGCGCAACCACGGGGCATACTCATCTTTAACTATAGAATGATTCCTATGGGAGGAAAAAGGGCCTGGGAATGGATCATCTCGTTACGCGGGACTACTACGAACTCCACGTAATCATCCATTTCTACATTAATATATGCCTATGTTTTCGTACGTTGAACGGACCATTGCTACCTGAAGAAGATTTCCGACTATTAATAAGAGTTCTATTTTCATTCCAAAACGGAAGGTTCACGGAAGCAGGTCCAGAGTTTGTGGAGGTAATATATCATTACTCTATAGGAAGATATGGAATGGTAGCTGCTGGAGACTTGTCGCAAACGTATCTGAATATTATCCGTCCAATTTACGTATTTCTCAAGAACAACCAAGACGTGCGACTGAGAGGTTACGCCTTACCCCCGGATATGGAATACAGGCTGGTCCCGTATCCTCTATGGGAACCTTACGTTTCTCCGCCACAAATTGGGAACGTTGGAGGCGGCGAGGATCCTCCTGAAGCAGTGATGATGACCAGAGGAGGACCTTCAGGAGACAACAACCCGCCCAGAAGAGGTTCCGGTCGTCCCCCGAGAGGACCTCGTGCAGGTCCCAGTACGTCAGGAGCTGGTCGCGGCCATTCATCGGGACCGTCCACCACAACTTCATCTCTAGCTCTCCTTCACAACCATGCACAGCATACAGTCGGAAGAAGAAGATTATCTTTTTGGCTGCGCAATATCTCCGAGGATGCGAACGATGCGCAGGTCATTTCTTATTTCATGATAAGCATCTGTTTATGTTTTAGGGCGCTACATGGACCGCACTATCTTTACGAGATTCGTTCTGATGAGCGCGTCTTCTTTTCTTATCGGCATCCATCTCGGCATCTTCCAGAAGAGTTTGCATATCACATATATTTTTTCACTCTTGGAAGATTCGGAAGAGTCACGGAAGAAGAATGTATTCAACCCACCTCGATGTATAACCAATATATGAGGCTATGCTACAAGTGAGGTAGTAATGCGAACCTACTTTTTAGAGCATCATATTGGTAATCAGTTGCATCCGTACCGTTTGAGAGACCATACATTTTATCAATAAGACAGCGAACACTAACGGAAGCGAAGAGACAGTGACGAGTCGGGACGTTCGTCTTGAGCGAGAGGGCGTGATGTGCGCAATTCGCACGAAAAATTAGATGAGGACCATGATTGTATCAGTATCGAATTGGGAAGATTTTTACAGTTTTTGAATTTGCAAGATATTTTTAATTTGGGTGAGTGTGGCAAATTCGTCGTTGATTTTTTATTTTAGGACACGCTGTCATAGTAGATGTCAGTACAGGTTCCAGGTTGTGGGTGATACTACAAGTAGCTCTGAAAGGTCTATATAATGGCCACATCAATTCCCACCCCTGGCCGATGGGTGGCTGGCATGGGTATGGCACCTAGATATTTACCTTGAGGAAATATCTTCTAATAGTCTCTCTGGTTCACACGATTACCGTGAATGCATTTTATGGTTATTAGTATGTTTGTTTGAGACTTTTGGGGTAGCCAAAAGTCTATATAAGCCGAGTAAACTGCTTCCTTTAGTGGAGGTGAAGCAAGTTGGCAGACAACTTCAAGCCAAGTCCCGAGTAGTACGAAGTTGAGAGTCACCTGCAGACCCAAGAAAACTTTTTCTTACGCAAGTCGCAGAGCGTCGGTGGTAGACCCTGCCCCTTTTATACTTGCTTTTAGCTCTCTCAACTCTCTTCTATATACACTCCCTTTTGTTCGTTCAACAATACCACGGTAGCACTTTTGTCGCTCGCAACACCTCCTTCTCAGGGTAATTGGTTCTGAAGATCTCTTCCCCCGCCGATTTACCCCTATCACATAGTTCCTTCGCCATTACTGTGTCGGTATACCCTTTTTGAGTCGATTGTGTTTGTCTGGAAAACCATGGGATAGATCGGATATATCTTCCAAGAGTAAAACACCCAAACGTTTCCCCCGCTTACAGATAGAGACGGCGACGACGACGACGAGAATTCCGGACGGGCGAGCTTGACGACCAACCCGCAAAAGGCTGTGAGGACCACAACCCCTCGCAAAATGTCAAAATGCCGGTGTATTTAGGCGGGTCAGGGAACGGTGGACTTCGCAAACCTTGCTCGAGTAGTGGAGCCATGCTTATACACCTTTCCCAGTGAGAGTGCCTTTCCCAGTTCGTCCCCACGTGCGCGGGAAGGCAAGCCACTCCATGTGGCCATCGACAAGAACGTTGCAGCGAGAGCTCTGCAGCCGTGACGGGCAATCCCCTGAGGGAAGAGCGGGATGAAAGCCCGGCGCCCACGCCATGCATATGTCTGTGGTACTGTAAACTCTATGAACGGGGGAAAATTGCGGTGTTTTAATGATTGGAAAATAGGTTAGCCTATGTTCCAAAACGCATCAAATAATTGGTACAAGGGGGAACGTTTGGGTGTTTTACTCTTGGAAGATATATTCGATCTATCCCATAGTTTTCCGTACAACCACAATCGACTCAAAAAGGGTATACCGACACAGTAATAGGGAAGGAACTGCGCTCCTTAAAATGCTAACTTCAGGCCGGCCATCAAGCAGGCCGCATTGGACATGACGGCTGCTGCAGCTGCCTTTCTGTAAGCCTAAGTGCTTACAGTGGGAGCTTTTTAAGCCTCGAGAATCTTCGGGTTAGGTGGTGGAGTTTTCTTCCGGTCCCTTTCTCGCTTGAGCGGCCAATTGGTTCAGCCATTGCCCGAAGTCGTCCGTCTAACAGGACCCGTGGTCCTGTGTAGTGCGGACTTGTCTACATACAATAAAGCGGAAAGCATTTTAGTAGACATATGCAGGTGCAACATGCAAAGTCTTGAATACCACACTGTAACAAACCGGGGGGGAACGTTTGGGTTTTTTACTCTTGGAAGATATATCCGATCTATCCCATGGTTTTCCAGACAAACACAATCGACTCAAATATGGTATACCGACACAGTAATGGGGAAGGAACTATGCTCCTTAAAATGCTACCTTCGGACCAGCCGTCAAGAAGGCCGCATTGGACATGACGGCTGCTGCAGCGTGCCTTTGCATGAAAACCACCCGAACCTTTCCGCACGTCTCCAGTGCCCTCACAGCCACGTTCCTTGCCACGTCATTTAGCACTGCACATACATCCGGGTGCCAACCTCCAAGAGTGGAGATTGGCACAGGCACTTGCCTACCTCTGGTGGAGGTCGCGATAAAGGATTGATATCTTCTCTGTTTTGCATTTCGCGCCGCATTCAGAGAGGACATCGGGTTGAACGCCCTCAGTCTTCTATTGGAGGGAGCGAAGGGGTTCACGAAGGTAACGTCAAAAAAAAGTCGGTCCCTCCGCTGGTTCCCATTGCCTGGATGTCTGGTCTCGTGCGGTGGAGACCATGGCGTGGCTCTACAATAGGATGACGAGCAGCTCTTGCCAGGTCTTTCGCTAGAAGGGTTACTGGGCGATTGGTACAAGTGATCGGCATGGGGGAACCGAGAAAACGGAGTTAATCCGAGCCAAAGTCGCTGGAAGGCCACCGCGAGACCAGCCAGCAGGCAGGCCGCGTTGGACCTGGCAGCGGCCGCAGCGTGCCTATGCATGAATATCCCGCGAACCTTTCCGTATGATTCCATGGCCCTGACTGCAACGCTATTACTGAATACAGTCAGACATCTTAATAACAGTGGTGGTGGTAGATCTTTATGGGTCCTGCAATGTCGCACAGAGGCGTGCGGAGTGTAATCATATATTAATTATGGATGCGGGCGGCGGGTAGAAACCAGGCGCGCCTGCATTACTTGGAGACTAAACGCAAAACGGGTAACGAAGTCGCGGAGCTCCTGTTGAGGGGAGGAAACGCGACGGGAAGCAGCGAAGGATGCAAGGCGGGGGAAAAAACCCTTGCCGTCGTCGCCCAAGGTGCCATAGATATCAGTCCGACGGGGGAGAGGAGGATATCGTTTTGGTCGCTGCAAGTGGCGTAATAACGATTTCTCTCGCGCTCTGTGAGTGTCGCGGCAGCGCCTGTGGTAACCGTACTTGGCGAGATGTGGCGGTGAGCGGAGGGGTAGGCAACAGTAACGTCAACGGCGATATCGGTACCGTGAAGCCCATAGGCCGCCGGAACGTAAATGTCCATTCGCAACGCGGGGGACTCCGAATGTCCAGACGAATTGGGAACCTGGTAGAGGAGCGGATGGCCGAAGAGAGCAACCATCCCAACTTCCTTACAGAAGCGGGTGAGAGCGTTGCGGAGGACGTAATGTCGACGAGTCATTCCGTCTTCGTAATTGCAGGTCAACGCGTGTTGGCCGCTTGGATCTAAGACGGGTGTGACGTCGGCCTGGCGCCAGGAGCAGACCGCACAGCGAGTAGATCCAGGTAATAGCGCAGTGCCGAGACGGAGATCCATAGCGAATTTCCACGAAGAAGCGAACATGTCCGTACCACGGTGGGGGTGCGGAATCGAAGAGAAAACAGAGGAAGAGGGAAGCGTGCGCACGGAGAGGAGCCGTGCTCGGTCGGGTGCTGCTGTGGACAAAACCAACCTGTCAGACTTCGATAGCATGAGTCCAGTTGTGATCGCAGACTGCAGTCTTTCACCGAGGACCAGCGATGAACAACGCTCGAAAAGTGACGTAGCTGTAAGCGACGAAGACAGTTGCGGGTGGCGGGAGGATAGGAGAGAGATGGCAGACCGAGGGATCTCCTCAAGGTGGTGGTCATGGGAAAGAGTCAGCAGGTCGAAGATAAGTCCAAAAGAATCAATTACAGAAGCTGCGTAAGCAGCCTCGGTGATGTCTGAAGTCTGTAGGAGGCCCAGACCGCCCATTGAGAAGGGGAGAGAGGTCTAGAGCCAGGCCCGATCCGGTTAGGGCAATTGCAATTGGCGGAAAGCTTCTCTCTGCTTCTGATCGAAGCTGCCGGTGAGTACCGCAGATTGAGTGTAGGGAAGCGTACGTAGCAAGTGCATGACCTTGGAAGCGTTCGCACAGAAGCGGTGTTAGTAGAAAGCCAATTGAGTATCATCCAAATCTCGAAGGGAATGGAAGATAAGGTCAACGGCGTTTTGGCGGAAGGTTACAGCAGTGCTTTCCCGAATGCACGCTGTCGCGGCCTTCATGTCTAACCTGGCATGCGTGCTTGCTGGCATTGAGCCGGACCTGTAAGGATTGTCATTTGGTGTTACCCATCAGTGACGACTTCTATCACGCAACGCACTAGCTACAAAATAATTGGGATAGGTAGATCAAAAAAATAAACCATGGAAAGGGGGGTTAATTTACTGTGGTAGATATGTGGGTTGGTATCCAGTAAATTTGTACTGGAGCGTAGATATCGTATCATATCAAAAAATAAATAGTTCCAACTTGAATAAATAAATAAATGCCACATTTGGACTTAGAATGAATAATGAATAGAAAACCAAATTTAATGATAGCTGATCGAGGGGAACATTTCGATGGCCCGAGGATATAGAAAAGTATTTCTAACAACCTAGGACTACTTATTCTCTACACCATGGTGGACCTGCTACAAAAATCAGGCAAGCCGTACAATAATTTTGGTAGACATGATTCAGGCCCAGCGATAATTATTGTAGTATTTTCCAGGTAAGCACTCAGCCATATAATACCTTGTTAGCAGCGTAAATATAATATTTATAACCTGCATAATATAAAAACCCAACTTTAGGACATAAACATTATTTCACAATAAATTCAGCATAAAATAGGGCCATTGCAAAATAGATAAATTATTCCTGTGTAAATGGGGGGTTAATTTACTGTGGTAGATATATGGGTTGGTATCCAGTAAATTTGGGCCGGAGCGTAGATATCGTATCATTGTCAAGCCAATTGCGAAACCGTACGATGCGTCGAAAGCTGTGGATGGCACTCCAATCTACCAGAAGGTGGAAGGGAGGCCAGCCAGCATTATTCCTTGATGATTCACAATAAATATAAAGTGTGGGTCTCAATAGAAAATATTGTTCCCCAATTCAGCATCGCTGTAGGACACCGGGATAGAGATTAAAATATTTGGTCAATTTTTACACTATCGGCGCGGATACAACCGACTACATCTTCCATACTTTAAAATAACCCCCAAATTTCCCCCTATATCAGTCTTTCCATCTGAAATCCGGAGCCTTAAGCCAACTGTTCCGGCATATGTCCTCCATTACTCCACAGCAATTCTCAATCACCGAAAAAAGCGAACGTACCCCACCACCTGACCTCCGGATGGGGCTCTTGTCTGATCCTGTCTCAATAAAGCACCCCAATTTCTCCATGCTCTTGCCTGATCCTCCATTAGAATCCATGACATAAAAGGTCTCTGTTTCTCTACCAGTCTAACCTATTTTTTAATCATTGGTATCATGCCTGGTCTGATGTTGGTTCTGTTGTAAATGAGATTTTGTGCACGCTGCTATAGATACGCTGGCTTACTGCGCTGCCACTGTAATTACAAATTCATTTTCAATTATTTTTAGAGGGGAGCTTTGCACAGTACTGTAGCGGTGCCAATAGGGCACATAGGCACTATATAGGTGCTACGAATTGTGAAGGTTGCAAACTCTATATAAGGAGCTGTTTGCATGAAATGATAGGGGCACTTGGGGGGACAGCAAGCCTTAGTGGGACGCTCACCAAACTATGCCACAGACAACGTATAGTATAAAAGAAGTTGGCAGAAAGGTCTACCGTAGCACTTCTCACCGCCTTAACGTCTACTGTAGCACTTTAGTCGCTCGCAACGACTCTCACCTCGGGTAGTTGGTGGTTCCCTTTTCGTTTAGCGCCATTTTCACCCTATCATTTGCTATCCTCACATGCTAGAGTTCTCAAGTTCGACCCTCTACAGAAGTACCATATATCGGCTTGATGATGTAAAAGTGGGGTCGAATATATTCTTCCTCTTTAACTGATCAGAACCTTCCCACAGTGAAATAATATATATTGTATGCAAACTCTTCCGGAAGATCCCGTAAAAAGGGGTGCCTAAAGGAGTAGAATACGCAGATCAACCAGAATGCATCGTCGTATGACAGGTGCGCTCCATGGAGAGACTGAAAACAGAGACAAATACTCACCATAAAATAACGGCGCGAAGGTTCGCAGTCCTATTAACCGACAGTCAAACCATGTTGTAGGGTCTGCACTACGTTTCACTCAACATTTCCGGAAACTGAAAACTATATAACAGAACAGTCAACAAGCCCCTGGCGTGGAAAGAGACCATCATCGCGGCTTGCCTTTGAAGGAGAGTAGACCTCCTCCTGCAAGTATTTTTTCATGGCTCTGCTGTCCAGTACAAATTTATCCCATAGTTGAAGTATTTCACTCCCTCAGCGGCACAAGCGCAATAGGGCTAAAGGTGACCTTTTAATGCAACAGTAAAAAAGGGGGATCGGAGCCTGTCCGGCCCATCAGGATTGAACTCTAGCGACATGCATTATTGCGTATTTTGTGGTGATTAATCATAACAGCGGTGTAATGGAGGACAAAAGCTGAGAAACTTGTCCTTGGGGTATCGAATTCGGCGTGCGGGTGTCTGCGATGAGGATGCTGAGCTCGTGGACCCTCTTCCTAGCGACTACATGTTTTGTTTGTTTGTACAGTGGGGTTATGGATGCAGAACCAGAAGCTTCGCCTGAGGGAGGTTCACTCGCACCTATGGCAGTGCTCGGACCTGAAAGTGCCCAGTTTGCAGGTAAACGTCGTCATATTTTTGCATTCTTCAGAGGCAGATATCTGCCAATATACTTTGTACAAATCTAGAGAAGAAAAGAAGCGCCATCCTTTCAATTCTTCTAGAATCTTTTCCATGTTCGGGAGAGGGAATCGATCGGGGATCATTCTTTGGCAAAATAAGCGACAGTGGACACAAAACCCCGACTTCCCATCCTTTTTAGGAACATTCACAACTGGAAAAGACCAAGCTGACGAGGTCTGCTTAATAATTCGGTTGCTTAGCATATTAGCGACTTTGTCTTGTATCATTGCTTCTCTTTTTGGTGATCGAAGTCTTGTTTTATTATAAACTGGATCTTTACTAGTCAGCTCGAATGAGTGCGTGACAGGGACTTGGGCCAGTCGTAAGTCCCAAGCGTTCCAGGCGATCAATTCGTTTAAGGTAAGTATTGCAGCAATTTTCCCCGATTCAGGGAGAGGAAGGTCCTTCAGTTCGTCATGAATGGCCTTCAATTTTTCCGATTTGCCCATCACCTCTATGGTCCCACCAACTGGTTCCATCTTGGATTTTTTTTAAGCTGCTGATAGAATATGTTCTACTGCCGCCACAGTGTTTTCTCCTGAGCCCTCTTTACTTACTAATTTGTACCCCTTCTGCTAACAAGTGAGTAAGAATTAATGCCCCTTTTGGGTTCATATTATTCGGATAGATCATATTTATTGGTACTATTTTACTCAAAACCTTTATGTCGCAACCCTATTAAAACAAACGATTTACCATGCGATAGTTTAAACATTCAGAATGTGATCTTTATGTAAATCCTTCAACTAAAAAGAATGTTCCAGTCACCTTTATGCATAGGATGTATCGCAAACCTCGACGTCTAGCCCCTACACGAGAAAGTCCGCATTGTAAGCCCTATATGAAAACTCATGCCTTGAAAGGTATTTCTGTCCAACAAATATCTCTGTAACATTATTGCGGCCTACATTTTGTGGTAAATTAAGCAAAAGATTTTGTAGGCTAGATAATAGACGGATGAAAGCCTGAAAAATCTCGCTAAGCACCTATATCTTCTGAGTGCACTACATTTCAACCGTATTCGCTGTGATATTGAAAAAATAATATATGTTCTTTTCTTGCAGAAATAAATTTTTATGTAGGAACTGTCCTTTAATGTTTTGCTCTTTTTGTTCTGCGTGAAGAATTATTATTCTCTTTTCTTTTACCATTCTAATAACGTACCAACTAGCTACCCTCCTACTGACTCTATAATATTTTGGTCTATATTTCATATGAATATTTTTCCTGAATGTCCTAATATTTTTCATCTATGGTCAAGGGTTTACACATAATAATATAATAAAAATCGTCTATTCTAGTGTGTCAATCGCCAACGCTGGACTGAAAATGCAATTTCTGCTTATTTTAGTTTTCATTAGGCCCACAAAATTGTAGATATTAGAATTCTTTACACACCTACAGTGCGGCCCAAACGTCATTCCCGATTCGCCAGTAATGAACCATAAGCCCGATACCACTTTTACCAAAATGACTAATCGCTTCTCCTGCCTTACCGTCAAGAAAAGAAGTCAAACAGGAATTCAGCATAGGCTAATGGTTGAGGAGGGTGAGTAATCCGAGACGTGGGAACAGAACACGCTTGGCTGGAATTGTGGGAGCCATTACAGGACCACCGCGAGGATTTTTCTCCAGGGTATCGGGCGCCGGATATGGAGGAAATTGGCATAGAGGAGAGTGTAATTGTAATTTCAGAGGGCGATGGATCATAAGTTGAGGTTGTTGCAAGGAAACTGGATGAAATAGGTAATTCTGATGAGGGTCTCTACCATCGTGTACTTTTACATGAGATTTGCAGTGATTGCATTGGAGGTATCGGTATTTTGGAGGGAAATATTGGTTCCGACCTTGAAGAAAGAGCTTTTATGGAGTAGAGATAGATACTAATCTGGAATTATATTGTCTGAAGTCTTTATGTTCCATATGATTTCTTATCATTTATTTTTTGGTAATTTAATGCCTTCCAGGGGCTCAAATATTAGTCTTAAGTCTATTTGAGTGGAATAAACTTTCTTCTCAGGGAGAAGTATAGCAAGTTGGGAGACAACTTCAAGTGCGGACTAAAATTGTATCGAAGGTGAGAATCAGCTTTAGACCTAAGGAGCGTTTTACTTAGTTGCAGCCACTGAAGTTGGGTGCTAGAACCTATCCCTCTTAGCGATACCTCTAAACTCATGGTTCCTCATCCTATTTCACCTTCCCTCTTTCCAAACAACTATCCAACAGTTGCATATCTTTCGCTCGCAACAACTCAGTTCTGGGGTAGACGACAGTAAGAATATATTACGCATCAATTTGCTCAGATCACCCTGCTCACTCGCTAACACCGAATGCGTCCGGAGGAAATCAAATCACTACCCACAGCAAGTGAAGACGATGAGATTTCACCCCTTCCTAAGTGCGTTTGGAAATTTTCCGATGAAATAGGAGGAGCTGAGGATATATTGGGTTCTGAGAAGTGAAAAACTCCATCCGCAGGGTAGAAAGGTCCAGGATGTTTGTGAGTAACATTATATCATTAAGACTGTGATAACCGAAATATTGCAAGCGTCGTACTCATGCGTATGTTAAAGTCTCTCTCTCCCGGATTTAGTGTAAACGGGTGATTTATTGTGGGTGTAAAAGTTTGTGTAGTTACGTACTTGGACAGTAGGGTAATTGTCCTCGCAGTGGTTCGAAGGTTGGAATTCGGGCCGTTATTAATCGTTTCAAATCCACTACCAAATTGGGAGTCTCAAAGGCCACATGCGATCCGTACTATTTCGCCGTTACACCCTTCAACCACTTTTAACAAAAAGATGGTGCTTCACTTATTTTTGCTCTAACCACTTCTCGGGAAGACCACGAAGTAAAACCAGGTACTTACAGAGTCTCACAGACCTACGGCATGGTACAAACCGAGGTAGCAGAGGAAACATAAAAATCCATGGAGATACTCTGAGCCCACAAAGCCCTCACGGTGTGGGCCTTCCGTCGTAAGGGCTGAATAAACAAACGACAGCTTCAGTATCAAAGACAAAATATAAGTGCCATTCCAGAGTTTCTGAATGTGCGAATGCCCAATTGGTGGTGTATGGCGTGATTATTCTCCTGCTCCGTCCTCAGCCTGTTATGCAAGAATAGTCATGCATTCTATTGTGTGCGTCATGTTACTGCAGCTCGGAATACAAGAAACCAAATCTGTCTGTATATCGAAATGACCCTTTTGATTGACATTAAAAGATAGCCCCACTAACCACATTCGGAACCTTTAGCCCAAACAATCGCAGAGAGATCGCACTCAATTGTTCTCTCTCAAGTCAATCCACTTGCCCCGTCCAATTTCAGGAATCGAAGTTTCAAGCCGTCATGTTGGACAGGCACACAAGATCCCATGCCTTTATTTCTGCATCGCCCAAAAGGACCAGTCTCCCCATTTCTGTTCCCACTCTTTGAGGATTGGATCCAGATTCATTTACCATTGTCATCGGCCTGGCAGAATCTGTTGCGAAAAGAGCCATGGGACATTTCTCGAGGGGGGGAGGGTTGGATGTTTTATGTTGGAAGATATTTTTGAGCCTATCCCAAAGTACTCCAGAAAGTGGGGGGGAATGATGGGGTATTTTACTTCGTCGTCTGACACTTCGAGGGAGGGGAAACTAAACGGAGTTTGGAGAGAAGGAAAGGATAAATCAGAAGCGGATCTGCGCCGAAAGAAAGCTTCTGAAAGCCAGAATCGACTCAGAAAGGGCATACCGACAAAGTAATGGGGGAGGACCTGCGCTCCCTAACAGGCAACGTTAGGGCCAGCAAGGCTAACATGAAAACGACAGTTCGGTTCGGAATTGGGATGTGGAAAGGAACTGGGACACGGGCTACTTTGGTACAACCCCTGCCCAGCATCTACTTTGGTACAACGCCTGCCCAGCATCATTGCCTCCATGAAGCACACAATAATTTCCGTGCTGCAGTTTGTAAACCTACCTGGACACTTCCATTACAGTGTCCAGTGGTTCAATCCATCAATATCTCTGAAAAGAGCCATAAACGCGAAGAATAGAGTTAGCCAAACTGTCATCACAACTCATCCCGGTCTGCACACCAAGTACGGGAGAAGGGGAAGAAGGGGGGTTTCTTTATTGGGATGTATGGATTGGCTGGAACCCTTTTGGAGTTGTAAATCTGAATGGGAGATGGTTCCCGGAACGGGACCCAGTCTTGATCAACGTGGTCGACCATCTGCCGGGGTAACGCAGACCTATCGGCAGGTTAAGTCTGTCCTAGTGAAAAGGCAAGTTGCGGCGACTGTCACTTCTCATACTGCTTGCCTCTTGGTTTGTCCTGCACTAACCTTTTGAGGGAGTGCAGCTTGGTTACTCTCTAGACCTGCTAAATCACTCGAGAAACAGTCGGTTGCACCTAACGACAGTCAAACGCTTCGCTTTGCCCATTCAAAGACAGCGTTGTGCGCTTGCAGAGTCTGCAAACTTGTACGGCAATCAGCACACGTCGAGAGTTCCATATCCTTGTCGTTGTTCGAACTGCGCAGGACTGCATGATACAACGGGATAACACCGGCAATTGAGTCGGTACTCTCAAGGCTTACCGCTCAAATCCGGGAGACGGATCTGCATTAGCCACGTGTTGAACAGGACCTACGTTCTTCTATTCCTTACAGTGGCGAACTTGTTGCAGCAGTTGCCAGTCCGCAATTGACGTGTGAGGACGAGATTCTATCCCACCCCTCCTCAGTGGCGATCGCTCCAGTGTCGTGCTAAGTCCACAGAACATCACGGAGTGTGTGTCCCAAATCGAACGAATACATGCCAGTGCTTGCGGTACTGCAAATCAATGGCTCAGGTCAACACAGCGTTATCTGAAAAATAAATGCCTTCGACCTCTTTCCATTCCTCATCCGGATTCTTACCCCAGTGGTATGATTCGCCGCAACGAAACAGCTTCGCTTCTTCATGGTTCTCCTGGCGTAAGAAAACAGGGGACAAAGCTCCATTCATAGAGTTCTGCTCGCGGTACACACGTGCCATGGTCGCCTCCGTGTGGTTAAAAGACGCAGTGATGGCACTAAGTAGGACAGTTGCACCGGCCGAAACAGCAAGCCATATAGGACTAATGGGATATGTCCTGGACACTCCTATTTCGAAACCACGTACTCGAGTGGTGTTTGATGTGTCGGTTGTTGGCGTGGAGAAGCTGGCGGCGGGTTTGATTTCTGAGCTGAGCAAGAGCATGTCCAGAATCATTTCTGCATTCAGAGTGCCCGTTACTCTAATAATTTCGTCAACTGCGGCAGAGCAAAACTCGAAAGTCGTCCTGCCTGGAAGGGCAGAGGTACGGCCAAACAAGAGCTTCCCATTCAAAGTCCAAACTGACTCATCATCTGATACTCGTTCATCAAGCCAATCGGCAAAAGAAAGCCGTAACATGCCTTGCCGGTCGGTGAGAATCGGTGTCATTCCCGCAACAACTCCCCTAAACATACCATCTGATGTCATCATATTACCATTACCACTGACGGCAAGCTCGCCAAAGTTGACATCATTTAAAAGCGATACATCAGGACTCTCAGTCCTGGAGACTTGACGACCTACTCCTCGAGACAAGCGGGTATTGCGCTGAATACTTGAACCCGAATCGTTCCTTTCGACACAGGAAAAAGAAGACCCTGAGTTTAGAAGAATCGCTCCTGCATTCGCAGCGGAGTGGGGCTCAATCACTGCTCTCTTGATATGAATGGTTTCATTCGGCAACCATCTCGGTGGAATTGGTACCACTGTGCTTCCTGAAAAAAACCGCCTGCACAGCGTCAACTGGGCAAAGTCAGTGAGAAATGTAGTATTTAGCATGGGATGGCATGGACGTAAGTTTTGCATGTCGGTCTCCATGATGACTGCTTCGCTTAGAGCTAGAGTAACACCACCTTTCGCTTTGTGACATTTTGCAGACGGTATGACAAAGGCGATTATGGCGACCTCGGCAGACAAAATCAAAAGCTTTCCGCTTAAAACGGCGATGAATAAAGCTGTGGCGAACGTCCCCTTGTTCACTCTGAAGCGACAAAACGTCCAGCCCCGTGCGGAGCCGAAGAAAAACGAAAACAGCCTGTAGCGGGAGCAAGGAATATCTGAGTCGAATCCGGAAAGAAGAGAGAAAATTGATACAAAGTTGAGCATTTGCCAAGTACGTAAGACGCGGAAGGCGACTTTGTCCTTGTGGTTGCCGAAGAAAAGTGATAGCAGGTCAACAATGACAAACTCGGCATTGCGAATGAGGAGCATAGTTGCGAGTCCAATGACGAAGCCGTCAAGACGTTCGGACCCAGTGACATACTGCTCGTTTGGAATGTTAAACAACTGTTCAAGGAGAACTGGAGAGGACACTGAGGCCCGTTCTGATGTCATCGGTCGCGTGTTGTGTCAGATGCAGTGAAAATTAGTGATTTTGGATGTCGATTTGCAGAGGGATTTTCGAAGATTGGCGGATTGCAACCTCAACATGAACGGATCACATTGATCGGGAAAAACTCTGTCCAACGTACCTCTGCTCATGATATCATGACTTTTGGGTTTGCACTGAAGTTATCCCGCGCTCTTTGTACTGGCTGAGAGCGCGTGAGGTGCTATGCCGAGCCTGATTTTCTCGCACCCCCGCCATCACTCGCGTGGACGTCAATTCCGAAAAGCACGCGTTAATCCTTGGAGTGAGTTTCGGGACCAATCTGGCAAGACTGTACGTATTCGATGCAAGTTCCTGCAGACAGCGCAAGCAGAGCTATGGAAAATAGCAATGAATAAACTGGGTTACCTGACGTCAGTTCCGTAACTTTTCTTTAATGGTATCGCATGGCTCGACTAACCTTACATCTTGAGACGCTTCTGCGAATACACGCTGTAGTACTGTATGTACCCAACAAGTAAGGTTAAATAGAGTTTCATCTTGAACAAATTTGTAATTAATGGCTTCCCACTACCCCACCGACACTAACTATTCCTAGCAGCCTATGATTCAAAATGGAAATGAATTGCTGACGATGAGTGACCTTTTGCACTATTGGTTCAGGTGAACCAATCGTAGCATCTGTATACATTATGATACTATAACAATATTTTTACTCATAATGTTTCTACAATAAAACCAAGAAAATCAATCCATTTCCTACAGGACGCAGTGGGTACCTTTTTTATCCCTCGACATACCGTACAGTACAGTACACATTTGAAGTAACCCCCCAACTCTGGATCCTCGCATCCACTCACCTCAATCCCTAATGGAACATATGGACTTACTTCAAGAAATGGCAAGACAGTACTTTCCAAATAATAAATTACCCTATATCCCCCCCCCACTATTTAAAGTGAAAATGAAATGAGAATGAAACAGTTTACATCAAATAGTTCTATAGTTTCCATACCCACAAAATCACATCCCACTGGCTGATTTCTGGCGTAAACGGATGTTTTCAACCCTCTACCCTGACAACATAGCCCTTCAGGCAGCTTTTAGTCAGGAGATAAATATCATTTCATATTCACCACACCACGCCACACCAGTTTTGGCTCCTCCTCTTTTTTGTGGTTATCTCGAGAGACTTTCGAGGCGAATGCCAGGTTGAGATCAATGCCGCATTTATTGGCGTCTCTTGAAAAACGGGACAAGATTTGAGTGAAACGTGACGACCAGAATAATCTTCACATTCCGTATAAGCAAGCTTCGTCCCCACTTTGGTTATGTCCTCTTTCATTCTTCAAGTTTCTTGAACTAATCGGAGAAGCTCAATCATAACCGCCTCCAAAGTTTGTCACTGTTCTGTGGCTCTGGGGCAAGCTGGCTGTCGGAGCCCACTGCTCAACATTTGGGAACTGTAATGCAAGCGGCAATGATTCTCGACCTACCAAGCCGATCAGTGTAGAGTGTTTGAATTTATGGGCACTTGCTAATAATGTCCAACGCGCCATGCCTGCTCGCCGGCATTGAGCCGGCCCTGTAAGCAAGGTCATTTACTGTAGTGTTACCCATCAGCGAGGACTTATCCCGCATAACGTATTAGCCTCGTGGATATAGCCGACCACATCTTCCATGCATTAACTTAACCCAAAAATTCCCCCTTGCGAATAATCTATACCAAATTCAATCCCCATGTATTTGAGCTGTCATAGACATTAGCAATACGCAAGTGGCTTTTCAGCTTTTGCGCAATTGCTTTGGGGTATGCAAGATAGGATACCTCCTTCGTGTGGTGCCACCCTCTTGCACGTCGGAGTGCGCCGCTATGTTTGACGCCATGATAGAGCGATGTCTCCGGACACTCGCCGGAGGAGTACTGGACTCGGATATATTCCGAGAACTCCAACTACCGAGGAAACCTCAGGACCCTAAGAAACCCACCCTCGGTTTAGGGTTCACATCGGCGAAAAGCATCGCGGGGGGCGCTTTCCTGGCCTCCAGCGCAGCTGCCAAGAGGCTGGCCGCAGGTATCTCGCCGGCACCCATCACGGATCTCACGACGTACAATGATGCCGTCTGCGCCCACCGAATATGGTCGACCTTCTGCCTGCCCTCACGACTCCGACCCTTTACTGTATTTTGCTCAAGCAAAGCCCCTCCGCAAAAGACACTAACAGAAGCAGTCCATGCGGCAGTTCAAGAAGAGATCCCTCTCGGCGGCCAACGAAGGCAAGCTTTCCAGGCTTCTATGGGCCTTCCCGGCGCAAAGGAATGGGTCTATTGTCCTCCGTGCCCCGGCCTCAAGACCATCATTGACGCCCGTGAGTTCTCAGTGTGGCCCCAGTACCGCCTCCAAGTCCCGCTCATCGCCCCAGGCACGCCGTGCCAACCCCCAAACTGCCCTGAGGTCCTCGACTGCCACGGGGATCACCTCATGCACTGCCTGCATGGTGGGCACCGCACCTGACGACACGACCATCAAGTCTTCCTCCTCGCCCAACACCTGAAGAAGGCAGCCCGTCATCCGGCTATCGAGCGGCGACAGGGGCTTCACCGCACAAGGCCGGATATAGAGGCAATGGGTAGCAACGGAGGAACGGACTTTTTTGACGTCACGTTCGTCAATCCTCTTGCGCCCTCCAATAGGAGAGCGCGTACTTTCAACCCACTCACCTCCCTCAACGCAGCCATCTCCGCCAAACGTAGAAGGTATGAACCACTGCTCGCGACTGCTAGAGGGAGGTTTGTGTCTATCCCGATATCCACCCTCGGAGGCTGGCACCCAGACGCGTACGCGGTGCTAACCGATGTCGCGAGGAATGTGGCCGTTTGAGCGATGGAGACCTATGGGATGGTTAGAGCGGTGCTTACCCAAAGGCACGCTGCTGCGGCTGTCATGGCCAACGCGGCATAACTGCTCGCCGGCCTTGAGTCGGCCTTGTAAGAAAGGTCATTTACTGTAGTGTTGCCCATCAGCGACGACTTATCCCGCGTAACGAATTAGCCTCGTGGATATAACCGACCACATCTTCCACGCATCAAAATAAGCCAAAATTTCCCCTTGGGTAGACCCTTAGTTCGTTCCGTGCCATATTTGCACCTCATTTCTACTTTGCGATAATGAGCCCAAGCACAAATAGCCAAGAAGCGAGCGAAACATTGTTTTCCCTGTGAGTGTCTTTTCAAGTTTCTCCTTCGATGGCACAGGCAGTACATGAATTGAATACCGCGTTATTAAGTTTAGTTCTGAGATAATCCGCACCATTCGGATGAAAGCTGTTGCAGGAGCAGCTCGGTGCCTTAACATTCTCAGAAAAATGTTTCTGTGACTATTAGGTAGTGCATGTACGGGTTGTTTTAGTAGTGAGTTGTCGGTGGTATTTGCGAATGGGTATTGACAGGGGAAAGGTTTCGGTATCTCAACATGGGGGGTTAATTTACTGTGGTGGATATGTGGGTTGGTATCCAGTAAATTTGTACCAAAGCGTAGATATCTTCCTATTGATATATATATTCGATCCAAAGTTTTTCAGGAAACCACAATCGACTAGAAAAAGGTATACCAACCAGTAATGAGGGCGGAACTACGCCCCCTAAAGCACCATCTTCGAGCCATCCATTAAGCAGGCCGCATTGGATATGGCGGCTGCTGCCGCGTGCCTTTGCATCAACCCCTTCCGAACCTTTCGAAGAGAATACTCATTTATTTCTTTGAGGGGTGGTCGCTAAACAATATCATGCGAGGGATTACACGTTACTCAGGTTGCAAAGGACCGCCGCTGTGACACGGCATGAGAGCAACGAAAGCAGTAGAAATCCGAGACCAGATAGCACAACTGAGGCGCTGCAATATTTTATCCTTTGCATGATTGAATTGACGCGCAGACCGACACGCGATAAGTTTGGCGCAGTCGTCGATAACTTTTCGCGAATAAGTAGACAGCGCACCAAGTATATCATAAGCAAGGGGAACAAAATGCCTCTGGATATGTAGGGACGGACCCGGACCTTTCCGTACGTCTCGCCTTGTTGACAAAACAAGGACTATGCCCCCGCAATGATTGCGCATCATAACACATTCTGTCCTTGTACCCTCAAAGGTAAATGTAATCAAATGCAAAGGCTCCATTGGTCAGGCGACGAATGTGACACGAAAGCATGCCAGCAATGGATAGTTCTGTTTGTCGTGGACTTGACAGCGTTGCACATTCATACATCAGCAATGAGTCGAACAGTTTGACCTCAATTGGTACCCCGATACGGAGTGATGGAGACAATAATGAGTTCTATGCAGCCTCGAACTGAATATAATATGATACCGCAATATGTGACCATAATAGCCTCCAAGGGGGGAACGTTTGGGTGTTTTACTCTTGGAAGGTATATCCGATCTATCCCATGGTTTACCAGACAACCACAATCGACTCAAAAAGGGTATACCGACACCGTAATGGGGAAGGAACTACGCTCCCTAAAATGCTACATTCAGGCCAGCCTTCAAGCAATCCGCATTGGACATGACGGCTGCTGCAGCGTGCCTTTGCATCAAAACCCCCCGAACCTTTCCGTACGTCTCCAGTGCCCTCACGGTCATGTTCTTTGCCTCGTCCAGAATAACGCCAGTTGTTTGTTGGAAGGGGCTCTGAGCAATACTTAAAGCCACAATTTGAAAGTGCGTGTATTCCATAGGACCACCGTTCCCAGAGTATATAAGGGGAACGTTTGGGTGTTTTACTCTTGGAAGGTATATCTGAGTATGTAAGTGGCTACCCGCTTGCTCTTAGCAGGAAAATTAAGTAAACCACTCCATTTATCCCAAACGTTTCAGTAAACCACACCGTTTAACCCTTGTCGAAGAGGTTATCATAGAGGCGGCTGGAATCCATGCGGATACAATCAACAAGACTGGAGCAATTTTCACGGCGGCGGCGGTCGAGAGCTTTGGGGCGGTTGTGTCGGAAAACCAGCTTCGGGGTGGCAAGGAGTTCCACGAAGGCTCGAGTCCTGTGCTCTGGCGAAGGAGCGGATATAACCCGGTACAAGGCTGCGAATTATAAGCTAGTTTCACGATTCTGCCTTTAGTCTCCAAGTGATGCAAGCGCGACAGGTTTCCTCCCGCCGCCTGCATTCACAGTTGATTCCTGAATACCCTCTGCACGGTTCTGTGCCGTACTCTACAACTCGTAAAGATCTACCAGCATAGCCCACGTCGTCCCAATAATATTGAATGTGGAAACTACCATCGAAACCCGCAGGAAAGAAATTAGATCAACAAGGTGAGAGCTTGACCTTGACGTAGTGATGGGTGAAAAATACAACTGCGACATCTGCGATTGCCTCGTTCAATCAATCTCGGATGGAGCCGACAGAAGTGCTTGAACTAGTATGCCAACAAACAGTCATAATAAAGTACTGCAGGGCTTGGACAATGGCTATGTGGTAGGAATTGGTTGCGAGAGAGTAATCCTCATGCGGAGGTGGATGAACAGGCGAAATGAGGCTATCAGAAGGCTCAATTCAGCAACTGGTCATGGAACGTCATGTTACATTTCAATTGGCAGTTGATTGAATTCATATGTTTTCAAATTTGGAAAATATTTTACAAGTAATGGAAAACTGTTTAACTGGTTTTTCGTATCGAATAAAGTGATGAAAATGGTGGAACATTTTTTATCAGAGGTTAACAATTTTTATTTACTGTGAATCATCGAAAATAATTTTATCTGTTTTCACTGGCCCATATTTTATACTGTATTACTCGTGAAGCAATTTTTATGGCTGTCAGTTGTTTTTTAAATTTTACAATTATAATTGCTGGAAAAATTATTACCAGCAAATTATTATTTTGATTAATGCTCACCTGGATAATTATTTTTCAATTATTATTGAGCATGAATTTGGTGTACAATTATTATTACACTGGTGGAATCATTTTTGTAGCTTTCTACTCTGACCTGCAGTATAAATAATCTTAGACTGTTAGAAAATCTTAGCAAATCTCTTGCCATCGGACTAACCTCGTCGATCAATAAATAATGGGTTTCCTTTTATTATTGTTCTGAGTTGTACTTAGGTAATTCATTGTTCATGTATTTGGAATTAACAATTTTTGGATCTACGCGTATCATAGAGTTGAACAAGAAACGAGTAACTGGGTCATTCTCGCTAGCAAAATTACAGTGTGCTTACAACATGTGTATAGTTGAGAGATGTGATGGCAAAATCCTAGAGCCAAAGTTTCATTGCTGGCAATTGACAGAATTGAGAAACGGATGGCCTAAATTGTTTGGGGAGTGGGCACGCATGGTCACACTATTTTATTGGGTGCAGAGCTGACCAGATGGTCCACGTGTGCCACGTGCATGGTGGCAGGGGAGCGGCGGGGAGTCTGAGGTGGAGTGCCCAGGTGCGGCGGGGGTATGACGGTCCAGTGAGTCAGGCTGACCAGCGGAAGAGTGCCTCCAATGCGTTTCCAGTGACAACAGGCCTGGAGGAGAGTGCTCATGAAATGTTCAACCGAACCGATTGGCAAAAGAGTCTTTATCCAATCAAGTGAGACTAGCTAGGGAGGACAGGTATTTTCTACGCTGCTCAACAAGCAGATCGTGGTTTTTCTTGGGCCAATAAAAAGGCCGTGATCTGATTCCATTCGCTTCCAAGCAGGAAATCATCGTCACCAACACTTGCTCCATTGCAATCGCAAGGTTTAGCCTCTATCGAACGCTCCAACAACTGCCACCGCCATTTACTCTACTCTCACAGCGGCATAACGCCTCCAAAACGAATGCCCGTCAGATACGCCATATCCCTCTTCCACGTTGTAATATCCCTTTGACAAAACTCCGCCGTCGAAGAATGGCCACACGCTCTCGCCATAACCGCCATCAGCCCCTTTGACGCCTCCAAAAAGTTGGCCAGCTGCTTTGCCGACTTGTCCACATTAATCAACGACATCAACGCCTCATCCTGCGTCGCCACGCCAGACGGGCAAGTGTTCGTATGACAAATCCTGGCCGCCACGCACCCGATAGCCTGAATCGCACTGTTTGAAATGGCGACCCCATCCGCCCCCAGACACATCGCCTTGACAAAATCCACGGGCGTTCTCAACCCCCCCGTAGCAATCAACTTGACATGTGTGGCCCCCACTTTATCCAGATACGCCCTCGCGCGTGCCAGCGCCGGGATGGTGGGCACCGAGATATTATCCCTAAAAATCACGGGTGCGGCGCCGGTGGCCCCCCCACGCCCGTCCAGGATGATATAATCGGCGCCCGCATCCAGCGCGAATTGCACATCCTCCTCGATATGTTGCGCGGACAATTTAAACCCGACCGGCACCCCGCCGGTAAGCAGGCGGACCCGCTCTGCAAAGCGCTTGAAATCGGCCGGCGTATGCAGCTCCTTGAACGTGGCGGGCGAGATGGCATCCTGTCCCGGGCGCAAGTTGCGCACCTCTGCAATCTCCTTGGTGACCTTGACGGCGGAGAGGTGACCGCCGGTGCCGGTCTTTGCGGCTTGACCGCCCTTGAAATGGACGGCGGCGATGTGGGGATCGGTGAGGAGCTGCTCGTCGTAGCCGAACATGGCGGAGGCGATTTCGTAAAAGTAGCGCGTGTTTTCGGCACGCTCTGCGTGTAAGGAGCCGCCTTCGCCGGAGCAAATGCCGGTGCCTGCGAGTTGGGCGCCCTTGCTGAGGGCGAGCTTTGCGTTGCGGGAGAGGGCACCAAAGGACATGTCGCTGACAAAGATGGGGATTTGGAGGGTGAGGGGCCGTTTGCAGTGGGGCCCGATGACGAGGTTTGTGTTGACGGGGGCGTGGTCGAGCAGAGGCTTTTGTGCGAGTTGGGCGGTGAGGATCTGGATGTCGTCCCAGTGGGGCAGGGTATGACGTGGGACGCCCATGGCGGTCATTTCGCCGTGGTGGGAGGTGAGACCTTGGCGGGCGAGGCGTTTGATGTAGGCCATTGTGGGCTCGATTTCGGTGGAGGGGTCCGGGGTGGATGGTGTTTTGGTCGGGGTGGATTTGGAGGGACCTAGGACGTCCTCGATGTCGGTTGGTTCGGAGGACCAGGGGGGTTGGACGGTGCGATGGGATCCGTCGCAGAGCGGTTTGTTGCGGGAGCGGCCGCAGCGGCAGAGTGCGGTGCTTGTGCCTGGTTGATGTTCGAATTGGTTTGTGGTGGTGTCGTAGGCATAGTCTTTGAGGATGAGGGGGCCGTTTGGTTTGGGGGTGATGGTGACCATAGTGTGTGGAGGCTGGGAGACGGGTGTGGGGGAGAGAGGGGGGAGAGAGTTGGAGAGGTCGGAAGGGGGAGGGGGGTGAATGATGTATATATATATAGAATAGGATCAAGCAATGAGCGAGCGAGATCCAATCTTTGCATCGATGTTTCTACAAATCCATTCGCATGGACCAATGAGAGTCCAACTACTGGAAAAACAACACTGTCTGTCACGTAATCATGGCCCCCTCCCTCTTACTGTAATTCGTCCACTCTACTGTAATGATACCTTCACTACCCGCCCGCATCAACATTTGTGTGTACAGTACAGTACAGTACAGTAGGGGACTGTTGCCACGTGTGGACACAAGCTAGCAAGTGGCAGGTGACTGCGTGTTTTTCCATTTACAGAATACTTGCATGTATAGTTTATACGGGACCTGACTGCAACAGTACTGTACTGTAATACCTACTTTGCTGCCACCCAACCGTATGTGCCACGTAGGCCACGTCCACAGAGTGACGGTCACATTGCCGCTGTTTGTCCGAGCCCTCGTCCCTCTCCCCACCTTCCGTCCATTTGCGAAACCCGTGTAACAAACGTCCTCCTCCTCCATCACGCTTACCAATACTCGCCCTACCCTCCCGCGCCCAACCACTCCTTGCTTTCTCTGGTACAGCACGCGGGGGGGGTCCTACCTGTGCTTGTCCCGATGCCGTTATTCAACATCCCTCACTTGGAGAATTCCTCGCTATCGTCCTCGCTTTCTGTATGCACATCGCTTATACTGGGCTATTGCAGCCCATGCATTTCTAGGCGTGCCGAAATTTCAATGCGAAAATTTTCATCCGCCCCTTTGCTTGAGTAAGCATCGGTCAAGCCCTCGTCGGGTCGTATCTGTCTAACAGGCCCAATCAAATCTTTAATAAACGTCCCAGGTCCCCTCCTTGCACACTACTACAGTGCGCCAAATTAAAATAGCACCACCCCCAAATATCCCGTTCAGGTGGAAAGATATAGTCGTTCTCGATATTTCGAACCACTCAATGTGCGCAATATCGAGTCGTATAAAAACGAAAAACATCAACGCAATTGGCCAAGTCATCTTGACGTTACCATAAAAACAAAAAAAGGCTCGCAAAATTAGAATAGCATCACCAGTTCTTCTCGACTTTGCAACAGAAACTGCAGTCCTTATAGCAATTAAAATGTGTTGTCCTACGTATCTAGCAAGTTTAAACGTTACCAAAACAACTGAGAATCACCAAAATAGAAAGACGAAAGCAGCTCACATAACAAGAAAAAGGGGCAATAGTTGCTTTAAAAGAGGATGGTTTGAGCTACCGAGCGATCTCAAGGTGCATTAAGAGGGACAAAAATGTCATGTTGAGGTTTCATAATGAATCGAAAAATTATGGGAAGAGGTTTAACACAAGAAACAACACGAAACTGGCTCCGGCGGGAGCTCGTGCATTGAGGAGAGGTACATCAAATACTGGGGCCTCTGCATCAAAATTGAAAGCTGACCATAACCTACCAATTGGAAAGCGTCGCGTGCAGCAAATCCTATCCAGTTCCAAGAATCTTGTTTCCTCTAAGGTGAATCGGGAGCCAACATTGACCAAGGAACACAAAAGAGCGAGATTTGAATGGCCTCGTTTGAAACACAACAAGTCCGCACATGAATGGGGTTTCATTGTCTGATCCGATGAGAAATGTTTAACTTCGATAAACTAGACAGGTTTTGCTACTAGTGGCATGATATTTGCAAAAAGAAAGTTGTATAATTTAACAGAAGGGTCAGTGGTGGAGAAATGATGGTGTGGGGCTGTTTACCTGCCTATGTTTTTTCCGATCTGGCAATATTGAAAGCGAATCGAGACTAAATTAAGTACTGCGCTACTCTGGAGGACTTTTTGCTTTCTTACACTTATGAAAAAATGTCGCTGAGATGGACATTTATACAAGACAATGCTTCAATTCACACGTCTTATTTTTCCTGTATTGGATGCAGAACAATTTGAACCATGTCATGGCCTGGCCTGCACGGTCTCCAGACCTGAATCCCATTGAAAACGTCTGGGGGATTTTGCTGAGGCAATATATGCGAAAATAGGTAGAATAATACAGTTGAGGACCTAAAAAGTACTGTTCTCAATGAATGGGAAAGTTTGGATAAAAATTTAATCGAAAAGCTTCTTGGTAGCATTTTTAAGCGCTCTTCGCAAGTATGAGAGATGCAGGGAGCGAAAACAGACTACTAAGTCTACGTTTCCCATTAAAGTATTGTCTCAGTTGATACTGGAACATTTGTATGCTATTTTAATTTCGCAGTCAAAACTAGATTTTTATAATAAATTTTTCACTGTACGGTAAATACTATTGAGTTTTATACCCTTTACATGGCTTAGAATTAGGTTTTTATTGATGTAAAAAAATTTTTAACATACCCCTCCAGTCAACCTTTGCCCTCATATACAGGGTTGGTGCTATTTTAATTTCGCGCAATATACCGCTTTAACAAATTTTCACCCCGAAAAATGGGCATATCTCCCGATATTTAAACCGAACAAATCTGTTCTTGAAGATATTAGTATTGCTGGATTCATTCGAGAGTTGTAAAATTTGGCAGACTTGTAAACTTGCATTGAAACCATCACTCAAGCTTTGATACACGTCAAGTGAGGTGTCATGAATAGGGACATTTCGTCAGAATTGTCAATTGGTTGACTTGAGGTGAGCAGAGGATATTTCCTCATGAGACTGTAATCAATCTTGCATGATATGTTATTTCATGATTCGAACGGAACTCGCATATGGGGACTAAGTATCGGTCTCACGCTGTTATGCTGACCGCAGAGCAACATAGGGTCTGGTGGGTCTCATCGCATAGACCCAAAAATACTTTGTGGTACGAGACTGTCAAGAGTGACTTGCATGGTTGAGAATGTCTCCTACCATTTTCGTGACCAACTCACCGAATTCAATGGTAGTTTGAGTTAGGTAGGTTATCGAGCTACTTGGATGTGTACTTAAACTGAGTGAAGATGAGAGTGGATTGAGAAAGGCACCACTTCAATCAGACACAAAACATCTTCCCAGCTCAGAACGTCTTCAACATTCAATGAATACTTTTCCCCTTGTTGTTCGTGGCGACTAGGACTCATCGCGATGTATCTGTGTTAGTAGTAATAATGAGTCGCTACGCTGCTGCTCCCCTCCATTGCCACTGGACGGGTTTGAAGCGCATTTCGCGCTACTTACAGGGAACGAGGTCGTTCTGTCGTCGCCTAAGCACGGAAATCTGCAGTTAGCTCATATGCTTTTGTGATTCTGATTGGACAGGGGACCGTTCAGACAGGATTTTGGCAATTGGAATACTGTTGCAGCTGGATTGGATTTCGTTGTCGTGGAGAACAGCTAAGCAGAGTGCTGTTGCATATGAGACAACTGAATCAAGATCTTTAGTGCAAATAAAAGGGCATGTTTAAAAACTAAAGGTAGCTGGTGGCCCAGCTTCAAAGCTTTTCAGACTGAAAGGGATCAAAAAAGCGGTGTGTTTTCGAAGGATAAAGGAGCTCATTCTAGAAAGTTGCTTTTGGGAATGTCTGAAGACCGACCGTGCCAATCCATGATCAGATGGGAACAAGGAATGTTGGGCGCAACAGTTCAGGTAGCTGTAGAGGTAGGAAAGGTAAGTTCATAGGTAGGGAACCAAGGTTTATAGGCCACTAGGATCTAAATTCGAAGTAGAAACTAGTATCATATTTTCACAGGCCACTGATATCGCTATGACTACGTTTGCGACAAGGTCGAAGAAGGAAAAGTCGATGTCGCCTACTATCAGACAGTGAATCATTGGACATGTCGAAGAAAGCGCCATCCCACATTCCAGATCACATGAGAGAAAAGGGAAAGCAGAAACACAGTACTTTTCAGATGATTTTCATGGTATTTTGTACTATTTGACACCTCTTTCAGTAAATTCTGCAGCTAGTTCGCTTAGGTGTTCCCTGAAATCGCCTAGAAGAATTTTGTTATGTCAACCATACAGACGTATTGAAATAGAATTAGTGTTGGCTCAGCTGAGCATTGTGTCTGTTTATTGGCGACTGGGAAACGCGGAAAACATGATTATGACCCAATCGGCGCCAAATGTTGCTGTCATTCTGAAAGAGCACCAACCCTAACACAAGAGCTGCTCCCAAAAGCCTGCACGCGAGTATGCAGTCTGAGCAGCGACCTACTCTCGGCATACTTGACAATACTCGTGCTCCCTTCGGGACACCGACGACATTGAACGGCTCCCCGGACGGCACTAAACTGTCCGACAGGACACGGCCGACAGCTGGTCTGCCCCGCGCGACTCTGAAACGTTCCAGGCGGGCACGCCCGACATCTGGTGACGCCGCGAATGCCATACCAACCGGGCCTGCACACGCGACATGTTCCATCCACCAGGCCACGTCCCACAGGCGGCAGCTCGCCGTCCCCGCCACTCACACACGCGCACCGTCCATTGACACGCACCGCAGCCCCCGCACACCGTCTACACACCGTCCCCACTCCGCCACCACTCACCTCATTCGCCCTACACGCCACACAACTGTTGGTCACATTATTATATCGCTCTCCCTTGCCACACCGCACACACATTTCCGCCCCGCCCTGCACCACAATCTTGAACCGTCCATTAGGGCAACCACCCCTCCCCATACATCCGCCCAGCACCCCGGCGCCCACAACCGTCTCCCCCGTGCCACATCCATTCACTCTTTCCACACACCGACTCTCTCTCCAAACCCTGCCCCCCCTTCCCACCCCCAAGAAAACCCGTCCCACCTTTCCACGCTCACATTCCACACAGCGTCCACCGATCCCCACCATCCGTCTCCCCCTACACTCGACACACCTCCCCCCCTCCCCACAAAACCCTCCTCACAAACCGGACAAACAGTCGCCTCGAACTCGGCGCCAAGCCCCCCTCACACCTGACACAAGCCCCCAGCCCCCCCCCCCCCGTCTCACACTCCCCGGCGGACACACGCAGCCATTCTCCCCACCCACCGCCGGCGGCACACACTTTCTACACACAGTGGCCAACCCCCCATCACTCTCCGCATCCCCCCGACACCTGACACACTCCGCCCGTCTGGCATCATACCTCTCGGAGCGACTGCAGCGATCACAAGCCGCCCTGCGATTCCGAAAGAAATTGGGCGGACATGCAGTAGCATCCGGGACACAGGTGATCCCCCCCCTGACTTGGGCATTCATGCGGGGCGGACACGGGAAACAGGGTGCGCCAGCGACGGCGGAATCGCGTGCCGTGGCGGCGGGGCAGGGCACACAGGTGGTGGGATTGAGGGCGGGAGAGCCGGTAAAGCCGGGTGGACAGGGGCGACAGCCGGAAAAGGCGGGGGTGTTAAACTCTGCGCGGTGGGCGAGACAGGGGATGCATCGTGCGTTTTGTGCGGCGGTGCCGGGGGGACAGGGGATGCAGCGGAGGGTGCCGTGGGTGCCGACGAGACGGGCGTTGGGGGGATGGGTGGCGGTGCAGGGGATGCAGCGGGGGGAGGAGGGGGTTAGGGTTAGGGTGGGGAAGGGGCAGGGGATGCAGCGGGGGGTGGGGAAGAGGGAGGGGCGGTGGTCTTTGGGGCATGAGACGCAGGTGTTGTTGAGGGGGATTTGGGAGGGGGGACAGGGGGGTTGGGCGTGGAGGAGGGGGAGGAGGAGGAGGAGGAGGAAGAGGGGGGGGGCTGGATGCATTTTGTGGATGGGATTGGGGCGGGGGCTGGATGAGCGGGTGGATGAGCGGATGGGTGGGAGTAGGGGGTGTGTTTAAGTACGGTTTAGTTGGCGGAGGGACTTTGCGAGCGAGCGAGTCTGTTTTTATTGCTCGCCTCGCTGGGCTGTGCAGGGAGACGAGAGGGAAAGGGGAGGGTTTGGGGATGGCATAGTTTCAAACTATTACTATTCTGGATTGGAAAGTGGAAACCCTCGATGGGGGGGATGACCAATGGCACGCTTCCAATCGGATGCCTCAATATTGGAGTCCAACGCAGTCAGTTTTTCGCTTACACTTTCAACAATTATCCGTTAGGAAGACACAGCAATGCAAAATCCTCCACAGCATCCTCAATCCGCCGCTCGTTATTGACAACACAGCCACAAATACAACCGCACATCGTTGTGATTTCATCCACTGATCCACTGTTGATCCTTTTCCTTGCTTCCATTCCACTAGATTAAAACAGGCCAGCTAGACTAGCTAGCTACGGTAGCTAGCAATCTGCAAACACTAGAGGAGATACTCATCTCTTTTTTTCAAATCTCGCAGACAAACTTTTCCTGTGTAAAGCATACAAAACGACACACGACATATGAAAACATTCTTCTCGCTATATAAATACTGTACTGTACTGTACTGGACTCGAGATCACCATCCACTCTCTGAATGCCGCCCTCTCAAAACCTACCTCTTTCGACCTTGCACCATTGTGTTGGGATATTCCCATCAACGGGAGAACAGGTGTTGTGAACCCAAGTTGCCAACCTATTCAAATTTTTGAATATTTCAGGAATGTGCCATTCGCCATACGTTCGCCAAGATTTTCCCAAACCAAGTAGAGCAGCCAATGAAACTCTTGCTTCCGTAAGGTTTCCAAAGACTTTGCTCAGCATTCGTTGTGAGGACCCATGCCGAGCTATTCTCCTAAATGTTCCTCCCACATCAAGCGAGGAATCCTAGTGTCTATTCGACTATCAAGTGTACTCAGTTGAGTACACTTGATAGTCGAATGTATCTACTCTATTGAGGGGTGAAATGTGGGGTGGTTTAATATTTGAAAGATATGATCGGCTGTGGCCCGGAATATCCTGCAGGGTGACCAGTAGTACCTCTCAAGTTTCCCTAAAAAGCCGACTCAAAGCCGCCCAGAAGATAAGCTGCGTTGGAAATTACGGCGGCGGCAGCGTACCTCTGAGTGAGTGCTGCTCAGACCTTGACACATGCCGCCATCGCCCCAACGGCCACATTCTGCACGATGTCGGTTACTGAAGTTCAAGTATTTCAATGTCACACCGCTCTGGGAAGAGATCAAAAAGGGCCACTTATGCACGTCCTGTGGTCCCATACCATCAGAGGCCTGAAGAGTTCCTTCTGAAACAGGAATATGTGCAGCCACAGGACATACTCATCTTCAACTATAGAATGATTCCTATGGGAGGAAAAGGGCCTGGGAATGGATCATCTCGATTACGCGGGACTACTACAAAATTCACGTAATCATCCATTTCTACGTTAATATATGCCAATTTTTTCGTACTTTGAACAACCCATTGCTACCCGAAGAAGATTTGAGACTATTAACAAGATTTCTATTTTGATTCCAAAACAAAAGGTTCATGGAAGCAGGCCCAAAGTTCGTGGAGGTAATATATAGTTACTCTATGGGAAAGTATGGGAAAGTAGCTATCGGAGACCTGTTGCAACCCTTTCTGAACGTTACCCGCCCGATTTACGTATTTCTCAAGAACAAACAGGATGTGCAACTTAGAGGTTACAGCTTATTCCCTGATATGGAATATCAATTGGTCCATATCCCCTATGGAAACCTTATGCTTCTCCGTCAAGGAACAAGACCTCAGCTGAAGACCAAGATCCTCTCGCGACCGTCATGATGATACGAGCAAGACCATCAAGTGATCGGGGCGGATCATCGAAAAGGGCAAGGCGTAGAGACTGCGAGGAAGATCACCAAGGAGATCATCTCAAACAACGCCTAGTCGTCCAGGGGGAAATTATGCCTCCGTAATTATTGTAAGGCCCCTTGAGAAGCAGAATTAATTTACTTTTTTGCCATTATTTGCATATGCTTCCAAACAATTGACGGGGCGCGCCTTACTCGTGACGACTCAGTCCTTATGTTGTCAGGTTTTTTCTCTTTTAGATACCTGTTTCTGGACCCGTTGCAAGACAATTTCGCATACTACATCTACTACCTTACATTTGGAAGGTTTTGAGTAGTGAAACAGGAAGAGCTCATTCGAGAACGCTATGAAACCATACGCAGTATCTACGAAACTCTTGACCAAGGAGATGAGCGGGTCATCGCACAGTACACACTTTCTCACCCTATTGGAAATCAATTACTGTCCTATGAACTCATTCAACCATGTAGCCTCCTCGATGAATGAGTAGAACTACCTGAAGAACAGCAGGAGCATTGAAGAAGAGCTAGGATGGTCGCCTTGAGCGGAAGGGCTTGATTTGCTCTAAATTTGCATTCGAAAAAAATCTAGAAGAGGACCAAATTCTGATACAGCTCTGTTACACGCCTTACGTTTCAATTATGGTTCGGTTTCAATATCCACGATACACGTGTCAAACTTGTAAGCCTTTTCCACAAGAGCATAAACGGCCAGTTTTTCGGAGGCTTACGTGAAGAAGTCAGGGATCCTACTCTGCTGCTTAGAGCTGAGCCGCGTAAGTCACATGGAATGTTGGGCATCCCTTAAAGCCTCCAAAGATTGACTACTCATTTCAGATCATTGTTTTTCACGAATACATCTTGCGAAGGACAACAAACGGAATTGCTCACAGACAGACGGCATCCCAATGTCTTCGATACTAATGGCATTACTGTCCAAATCTGCTAAATCATCCCTACCATCCTTGGCCATCTCATTACGATTAACAACATTAGAAAATAAGACATCAACTGTAGCAAATTCAATATAGTCGTTCTCGCCCACTGGGTTAAATAGCTCCGATGTGCCCATACGGCAGCGTACAGGCACAAGCAGTGCGATGATTTCTTCTACTTCCAGCAAATTTTTCTCACTGGTAGGATTGCAAATATTGGAAAGAACCATCAGATCACTCCTACACTGGGGATATTCGAGAAGCCCTGTATGTCTCCAGGAATTATTAATGATGCTGTCGGGTAGCTCCCTTCAAATTTGCTTCAACCATTTCATAGCAGTGAGCACATCAACTTTGTACAATTCTTTGGAATTATCATCATCTAGATCAACAGCTCTTTTCATTTGCAGAGATCGGAACCGCAGTTTTACTGCTGCAATAATGCCGGCATCCATTGGCTGTAGCTTTGACGTGGTATTGTTTGTAAGATAAAACACAGTAGTGTACTTCAATTGCGGTAGGGCTTGACTAACACCATGCGCACTGCAGTTGTCCATTATTAGAGCAGTTTTTTGAACTCTAAGTAGAACCAATCCACTGGTTAAACCTTGAGAACCATTCTCGGAGAAGAATTGCGGTCATCGACGCTTTCTTATTCTCGCGGTAGTCGAATCCCAGTTCTATCTCCCTATTCCCTCCAAACATCTCGGTTTGCACAACTTTCGTGTCAGCATCAGATCAAAGCCCCGGGAACCGTCCGCATTGCAAAATGACATGAATATTATTCTGTATTTTGCTTATTTCTGCCCGGTGGTAATATTTACATCCAGTGCCATCCGGTACAAAAGTCCAGGTTCATCACAATTCAAAAAGTCCTTTGGATCATATTTAGACAAGGCATATTTCAATTTTCGTAGTTCCCGTTCCAGTGCTGTAACTTCTGCATCTCCACTCTCGCCATTGGACTTGATTGTCGAGAATTCTCTATGTGGCTTCAATACTACTGTCAAGTCCGACTTTTTCACCCTGGCACGCTATGGCCGAGAAAGAATCGCCCGGAAACACTCGATTTACATGGCTATCATCCGATGAACTGCTTGTATAGAGTCTGTTAGGGGTATTTCGTCGGGAAAAGAGATGCTCAGAACCAAACACCCCAAGAAAGAGGTGTTGAAACTGACAAAAAAGTGCTACCGTGGTATAGTTGAACGAAAAAATGGAGTGGATAAGGAAGATAGTTAAAAGGGCTACAAGCAAGTATAGAAGGACTAGTGTATATCACGGATACTCTGTGACCAGCGTAGTAAAACATTTTGTTGGGTCTGAAATTGAGTCCCAACTTCCTACTTCTCGGGACTTGAATTGAAGTTGTCGGCCAACTTGCTTGACCTCCACAAGAGGAAGCAGTTTAGGCGGCTTACATTGACATTTTTTGTTAACTCTAAAGCCTCAAACAATCATAACAATAACCACACATCACATTCAAGGGAGTCATGTGGACCAGAGAGACTATTAGAAGATATTTCCTCAAGGTTAGTTAACCGAGCGTCACTTGGGCGCAGTCGAGGTTTCTTTTTCCAGTGCCAACTACAGTCGAGCATTTTTATGATAATTTTATAAAAATAAACTGCCTTTAAAGTACTCGTAATCGAACAAACCGCTTTTGTTGATGTACCCCAGAACTTTGTGCTTGAAAATATTCCACCAGAGATATTTTCGGGCACAATAGCACTGTGAGCGGTCTTATTAACATTTCTTAGCAACCGATTGCGGTCTTTTCCCTCAGAAAGCGCGGCCTGTCGCTTCCTTTCTTGATACCATACAGACTGTGAGCCTAAACAAAAGTACACGGGTTTTTTTGAGATCGAATGAAGGGACAGCAATAGCCTTAGCTGATGACTGTTGTATAGCATAGATTAAGATCCAAGCTTGTTTTTGAATAGACTGAGCAGTACCGCAAGGCATTTTTGCAGGACTGTAAAAGAAGCGGGCCTTCCTTAGGACGAATAAGGAGAGAATCAATGGATTAGTAGTAATTTGGACAAGAATAATAGCGCAATATAGATGTTACGTTCTTTAAATCTGTAATTCTGTACGGCCTAAATTTTATATTTTGGATATATCTGGCGGTTTTTTTGTTTTGATATCTTATTCAAGGGATAGTACGATTATGGCAGGTGAATTGTTTATATGTACAGTATAAAAAGACACAATTCTTTTAAAGAACTATCTGTGTACATG
The DNA here is from genome assembly GCA_002205965.3 of Kappaphycus alvarezii. Taxonomy (NCBI): domain Eukaryota; phylum Rhodophyta; class Florideophyceae; order Gigartinales; family Solieriaceae; genus Kappaphycus; species Kappaphycus alvarezii. The sequence continues at coordinate 162,181 of NADL03000125.1, forward strand.
AATCCAAATATGAACAATACTGTAGCACGACAATCGTCAAAAGAAGCGGGCAGGAAAACTAGGGGTTTTGTTGGTGCCGAAAGTTCCAAATGGAAAGATTCAGGGGTGTAGTCTGGCCAATATGCATTACTAATGGCGATATAGCTTACAGTATGGTTATAGGACAGTAAATACGGTGTTTGATAGTAACGGAGGGCTCAAAGTCAATAAAATTGATTGAGAAAAGTCTAGCAAAAATTGTACTTTCTTTTTTAGAACAGTGCAGAATCTTTTTAATGTCGTTTAAATACTGTACTGCACACCGTGCAGTGGAATACATGGCACTGCGAGCCGCAGCTAGAGAATTTTCTGCTAATTTTCCAAACTCTTTTTGAACTAGTTCAAAAAAGGGACAAAGAATTACTCGAATTTAAGGATCGGACTGAGTCCCGCGTCGAACACTCGACGCTCGCACTCAGGCGTTCACAAATACCAAAAGACTGTAACAGCCTAGATTGGAACGTCGTGGAAAAGATAGAAGCAAGTACTGACCCGTCGTTTTAACCATCGCCACCCGCTAAGATCTTGCGATCAGCCATTCTCTTCAAAAAAATTCTCTATTTCCTCCAATTCAACATTCTCATATATTATTAAATTTCTCTAGCAGACGAAAGATTTTCCAAACGATAGATTGTGCTTTTGTGTGGCTTTTGGGAACCTTTACCTGGTTTTCGACGACAATCCAGATTTTGAATCTCTTTGCAGGATTTTTTTGCAGTGACTGATGAGTTCATGAACAATCACTCGTCGAAATCGCTCAGGACACTACGGTCAATTAAAGAAGAAAGTCCAATAAGTAAATTTTTTCGCGATGAACTACAAAAACAGCTGTTGGAGTCGCAAAACCAGTGTATATATGTATAAGTTTGATAAATATACATGTTCGCGGTCGAAAATGCGAGATCCAGATGATGTGGGAGAATAGATGGAAATTCTGTTTCCCTCTCCAGTTAAAGTATTAACGAGTAAGTTCTTTCGAGCCCCCGTGTTTACATTGGATATATTATTCAAACCTCCTCATCTCTATGCATGCGTGAGCCCTAAATAAGGTTCTCTATGGCAAACTGGAGATGAAAGAGTTTAATATATTGAATAAGAACATCGCTGCTCAGTTATGATTCTCGAAATTTCTTGGTTGCGATATTAAGGCCATAATTTCTTCGACCACACGGTAAAAGGAGACCCACGGTACACCAGACTTTTCTACGGCACCTATCGTCTACTCCTGGTGGGGCTGATCCTCTAGCAAAGTATTATCTGCCATCCCATAATACTATGGGGGTCGAGTTCCTTACCTCACAGAGGCCGATCTATGATTCAGGGCCCATTCTATGGTTAATTGACGTAAAACTTCACGTCAACTCACTGATAATCACCCAATGTCTTCTAATAATCCCTGGGATGGTCATGAAAGCGATCTGGATGACTCCCGGAAGGCTATGAATGTTTTACAGTGCTTGAGAGACTTTGCGTTTACAGGACATTTGTCTCATTCCATCCACATACATCTTAAAGACTACAATCTCTGCGCTCGCCAATATCGCCTCCTTCATAGACTGAAGGCTGATTTCTTTATCAAAGTCATGCCAGGTCCCGCTAAAACATTCGTTTCCATCAACAACGCTGGAGATGATATGAGCTTCAAAGAGATGACGAAGAAGATGGCTAGAGAGTACAACAGCGACGCTTAAAAAATACAAGTGCTGGGAATTCTTTAGTCCTTGTGCTTACACAAGCCTGTGTCTGATCACGATTTGTCAAGCCCTTCTGAAGGTTTAACGGAAATAATCGATCTTATTGAGCGTCTGACGCCGCAATGCTAACTGATAGGGGTAAATCGGCGGGGGAAGAGATCCTCAGAACCAATTACCCTGAGGAGGAGGTGTTGCGAGCGACAAAAGTGCTACCGTGGTATTGTTGAACGAACAAAAGGGAGTGTATATAGAAGAGAGTTGAGAAAGCTACAAGCAAGTATAAAAAAAAGGGCAGGGTCTACCACCGACGCTCTGCGACCAGCTTAGGAAAAAGTTTTCTTGGGTCTGAAGTTGACTCTCAACTTCCTACTACTGGGGACTTGGCTTGAAGTTGTCTGCCAACTTGCTTCACCTCCACTAAAGGAAGCAGTTTACTCGGCTTATATAGACTTTCGGCTACCCCAAAAGTCTCAAACAAACATACTAATAACCATAAAATGTATTCACGGTATTCGTGTGAACCAGAGAGACTATTAGAAGATATTTCCTCAAGGTAAGTATCTAGGTGCCATACCCATGCCAGCCACCCATCGGCCAGGGGTGGGAATTGATGTGGCCATTATATAGACCTTTCAGAGCTACTTGTAGTATCACCCACAACCTGGAACTGTACTGACATCTACTATGACAGCGTGTCCTAAAATGAAAAAATCAACCGATGAATTTGCCACACTCACCCAAATTAAAAATATCTTGCAAATTCAAAAACTGTAAAAATATCTTCCCAATTCCGATACTGTATACAATCATGGTCCTCATCTAGATTTTTTTCGTGTGCGAATTTGCGCACATCACGCCCTCTCGCTCAAGACGAACGTCCCGACTCGTCACTGCTCTTCTTCTGCTTCCGTTAGTGTTCGCTGTCTTATTGATAAAATGTATGGTCTCTCAAACGGGTACGGATGCAACTGATTACCAATATGATGCTCTAAAAAGTAGGTTCGCATTACTGGTACCTCACTTTGTAGCATAGCCTCATATATTGGTTTGATAACATCGAGGTGGGGTTGAATACATTCTTCTTCCGTGACTCTTCCGAATCTTCCAAGAGTGAAAAAATATATGTGATATGCAAACTCTTCTGGAAGATGCCGGAGGAATGGATGCGATAAGAAAAGAAGACGCGCATCATCAAGAACGAATCTTCGTAAGATAAGTGCGGTCCATGTAGCGCCCTAAAACATAAACAGATGCTTATCATGAAATAAGAAATGACCTGCGCATCGTTCGCATCCTCGGAGATATTGCGCAGCCAAAAAGATAATCTTCTTCTTCCGACTGTATGCTGTGCATGGTTGTGAAGGAGAGCTAGAGATGAAGTTGTGGTGGACGGTCCCGATGAATGGCCGCGACCAGCTCCTGACGTACTGGGACCTGCACGAGGTCCTCTCGGGGGACGACCGGAACCTCTTCTGGGCGGGTTGTTGTCTCCTGAAGGTCCTCCTCTGGTCATCATCACTGCTTCAGGAGGATCCTCGCCGCCTCCAACGTTCCCAATTTGTGGCGGAGAAACGTAAGGTTCCCATAGAGGATACGGGACCAGCCTGTATTCCATATCCGGGGGTAAGGCGTAACCTCTCAGTCGCACGTCTTGGTTGTTCTTGAGAAATACGTAAATTGGACGGATAATATTCAGATACGTTTGCGACAAGTCTCCAGCAGCTACCATTCCATATCTTCCTATAGAGTAATGATATATTACCTCCACAAACTCTGGACCTGCTTCCGTGAACCTTCCGTTTTGGAATGAAAATAGAACTCTTATTAATAGTCGGAAATCTTCTTCAGGTAGCAATGGTCCGTTCAACGTACGAAAACATAGGCATATATTAATGTAGAAATGGATGATTACGTGGAGTTCGTAGTAGTCCCGCGTAACCGAGATGATCCATTCCCAGGCCCTTTTTCCTCCCATAGGAATCATTCTATAGTTAAAGATGAGTATGCCCCGTGGTTGCCCATAGTCCTGTGTGAGAAGGAATTCTTCAGGCCTCTGATGGTAAGGGACCAGACGACGTGCATGGATGGCCCTCCTTGATCTCTTCCCTGAGCTTGAACAGAGCTGATAGTGCGGGTGTCTTTCCTCCGTGACGATGCAAGGGTTCGAGTACTTGGTTTGGAAGGCCGATAACTTCACAGCCTGCTGCATTGCTTTTCCATGTACTACAAGTACTTTAGAGCCAACTGAAAAGGTTCTGACTGCAGGTTCTGCATCCTTATTTCTTGTCTGTGTTAGCGCGCGGTGTGATCTCCAGCCTTCGGTGGCCAGTAGTTCAACTTCCCTACTCTCTTCATCGATAATATTTGTTTCCATGTCTCTCTGTAACATTCTAGGAGCCCTTCCGTACATTAGCTCGAATGGTGAGCGTCCATTTCTTCCTCTTCTTCGACGGTAGCCGTATAACACTTTTGGTAAGGCATCTTCCCACTGGATTTCATTCTCCAACATAGTTTTCGATATTGCTCGTTTGATGGTTCCAACCATCCTCTCCGCTTTCCCGTTGGACATAGGAGCGTATGCGAGAACGGTCTTCAGCTGAATCCTTTCTCTTCCAAAAAACGAAGCAGTGAAGTTGCAGTAAAACAAAGGGCGTTATCCGAGATGATCCTTTTTGGAAGACCAAACGGTTCAATTATTTCTTTTTCGATGAATCTCAGTACCACCTCAGCATTTGCCTCCTCGACTGCAACTGCTATTGGCCATCCAGTAAGATGTTCCACCCCTATAAGGAGATATTTGTTTCCGGAAGAAGTTTCCTTGAACGGGCCCGCGAAGTCAATTGAGAAGGTTTCAAAGAGACCGGAAACTGGAAAACTTAGAGTTGTCTTATACTTCCGTATTGGAGTGAATTTTTGGCAGTTGTCGCAGCTTTTCACGAAATTATAGACGTCCTTATGGATACCGGGCCACCAGAATCTCTCAGTTACGAATTTTTTGGTTGTTTCGAGATCCCAATGCCCTAGCTCATCATGGAAAGTCCTCAAGATCTTCATTCTTTCTTTCAAAGGGGCCACTAGTCGGGGACCGGCTTTAGTGTGCCGGAAGAGTTTCCCATTCCACAATGTAAAAGCCTTTTGATTCCTGCGTACCCAATTTCTGTGTTCAAGATCAACCTTTCTCATTTCTAGTCCATCGAGGAATTTGATCAGTCCGTGAATATTAGCTTCGTACTCGTTATCGTTCGGCAACTGCAACTCGGCGACTCCGACGATGTCCTCCGAAGCTTTTTCATTTGGAATCAGTGCGTCCCTCAAGCGGGATAGGTAATCGGCAGGCTGATTATTGCGTCCGGTCTAATACACAATTTCAAACCGATATTCTGCGAAAATGTCGAGCCATCGGGCCAAGCGGTGATGTACATCCTTCTTTTGGAATGCTGTTTTAAGTGCCTGGTGATCAGTTATCAAGACAAATTTCTCGAGTGATAAAAGGTATACGCGAAACTTTTTCAGCGCGAAGACGACAGCTAGCGCTTCTTTCTCGCAGACTGAGTATCTCTTTTCCGCATCATTCAGAGTTCGGCTTGCGAATTGAACAGGGTGTAGTCTTCCGTTTTCATCTTTTTGGGACAAAACGGCACCCAAAGACCGTTCTGAGGCATCTGTCTCCACAACGAATGGTCTCTTGAAATCTGGGTACATGAGAACTGGGGGACACATAGCTTATCTTTAAGCTCCTGAAATGCAGTTTCCATTTCCTTGTTCCAGTAAAATTTTCCGTTCTTCGTAGTGCTGGCATGTAACGGTGCTGCAGTCTTGGCGAAATCTTTGATAAATCTTCTGTAATATGAGGCCAGTCCTAAGAAGCTTCGGACCTCCGTCTTTGAAGCGGGCCTTGGTGCCAACTTTATTTTTTTCGTTTTCTCTGGATCCACTCTAATTCCCTCTTGGTCGACGATATGACCGAGTAATTGGATAGAAGTTTTCGCAAAGAAGCATTTGCTCAACTTAATTTTCAAGCTATACTCCGATATCCTCTCCACAACTGTCTTGACGTGCGAGATGTGCTGATCCAATGTTTCTGAGAATATGACGACATCATCGATATAGACTCTTGCGAATGGAAGTCCTTTCAAAACCTCGTTCATCATTCTTTGGAATGTAGCTGGTGCATTCATGAGACCAAAAGGCATCACTTCGAACCTGAACGTACCGGCTTTGCTGGTAAAGGTTGTTTTTTCCTTACATTTTTCATCCAATGGAATCTGCCAATAGCCAGTGTAAAGGTCAATTGAGGTGAAATATCTCCCGTCCTTCAGGTCCTCGAGGATCTCCTCCATGTTCGGAATCGGAAATCGATCGGGTATCATTCTCTGGTTCAGTTGTCGGTAATCGACGCAAAAACGCAGCTTTCCATCCTTCTTTGGTGCGACCACAACTGGAAACGACCATGGGGATGAAACTGGTCGAATAATATCATTTTTCAGCATACTTGTAACATTTTCTGAGATAAATTGGTCATATTTTGGCGGTTGACGTCTAGGCTTGTGGTAAATCGGTTGAGTGTCGGTAAGTTCGAACGAGTGAGTAACCGGTACACTTGCTTGTCTTAAATCTGAAACGCTCCATGCAATTACTTCGGAAGATGTTAACATGTCGGATATTTTCAGTGAGGCGGGGCGGGAAGGTGCTGCACTTTTCCTTGGATTTCTGCCATTTGGCGCCCTTTTTCTTCTTGATCCTCAACCTCAATATTTTGAAGGACCTCTTCCGTCGTGCTCACATCTTCATATATGGAATTCGACGTATTCTTATTTTCTTTGCAAAGGTAATCTTCTTTCATGCTCCGAATTCTGTCCTTTGATTCGATATCATCGCAAAAAGAAACACATTCGGGTTTCAAACTTATCCTAGAATTCCAGTCGTCATCTGTTTCAAACCCGGAATCATAATCGTCCCATGCCATGTTCATTACCCCCGAGGGTACCCTTTTCCACTTCCGAAAGTGTTAGTTGGTTCCGAATCTTCGCTGTCATAGCTAGAAGTGAAATCTTCACTGTCCGTTTCTTTTAAATCTTCAGGATGCGTGCTTTTGTCGAAATCCAGGGGCATCTTCACGGTTCTGCCGTCAATATTAACTGAAACCATTTGGTTGCCCAAGTCAATGCATGTCCTAGTCTTTCCATGGGGCAGCCAATGATTGCATCGAAAGGGAGATCCGGCATGACAAGAAAGTCTACATCAACTTTAGAGTCCCCAAAGAACACGGAAACCTTGTCAACAGTGCCCATGCATTTTGAGACGGTTCCATCCGCTACAGTTATTTTTCGAGTCGTTGGAGTAATTTCGAGACCTAGATCTGTCACCAAAGTTTCTGAAATGAGGTTTGGAACAGCACCCGAATCGAAGAGAGCTTGGGTTTTCATACCCAATACTTTGACTGGTACCAGCTTAAGACGTCTTGGTGCTGTCGAGGCCGATTGAAGAAACAGTTTCTTACCCTTAGCGGACTTATTAGACCTGATAATTTTTTTGAGTTCTTTTCTCGCATCCTCTGCGTCGCCCCTCAAAAGTTGACCAAACGTTATCCCAGTTGGGGCCGATGCAAGCTCAGCCACCAAATTGTACCTCTTCACATACTCTAGTACGTCCTTAGAGATACTCTTAACTTTCTTACTCTTTTTCGTCTTCTTGGCCGGAGTGACTCCCACTCCTGGAACAACTTGATCAGACCTCTTGGTTCGAGGAGGTACAGGTGCTGGGATATGCTCCAGCATTCCATACTCTAGCCTAGGTTTCTTCGATAAAATGTTCCCTTCCCCATCCCTTTTTGTCACATTGACTTGACTAATCTCTTCAGCGATGGATACGTTACCGGCATCCGTCAACCTTTGATCCCTTCTATTTTGTAAGATTTTCACCTCTGGTCCTGACTCACTCCTTGCTTCCGATAAATTTGCTCTTCTGTTGTCTTTAGACCAGCAGTTACTTTCATGATGCCCATATCGACCGCACTTTGCACAACGAGTGTTTCTATGTGGATTATCAGGACACCTGTTTGCAAAGTGTCCAGGCTTGTGACAGTAAGAACAGACTTCTGCGGCCTTAGGGGCCCCAGACTGGTTCTTCTTAATGGTAAGAGTAAGGCTTTCCAACTGCGAGGTTATCATGTCAAGTCGATTATCGAATCGGGTTTCCAACCTTTCTTCCAAGTTTTTGACATCGCTCCTGACAGATTCTAATGCCGCTGCACTAGTAGCCGGCCTTTGATAATTCTTTTCAGGATGTACGATAGACATCGATGTGCGGGTTTCCCTCGGTACCTCACTCAGTGACTGAAACGTCTCCGAATTTTTGACAAATTCTACTATGGTACCCTTCAGTTCATCAAAAGTGTGAGGGCCCTTGATGAGGAGGAAATCGGAGAGCCGCTTATCCCCCATAGCCGCCTTACGCAGCATTCCGTACTTGGCTTGGGCGTTGAACCCAGCCTTTTCATAAAGATCACACAAGTACACCAATGAGCTAACAAATGTCGACGTTGAGCCGGGCCTCTATGGCGGTACGAATCATCTCATCTGGTTCTACCTCCTTAGCATACTCTTTCACAAGCCATTCACATACCTCACCGAAGTTACGCCCATTCCCGTTAAGAGACCACCCGTCGATAAACTTGGACTTATATTTGTGCTTTGCGTCACCATGAAGATAGGCGAAGATACTTGCGGCCTTCTCTTCATCGCCCTTCTCTCGCATCACAACGTTGACATATGTGTAAAGAAACTCCTCAACGTCTTCAGTCTTGCCCCCTGTGAACCTTATACGAGCAGCGTTGAGATCCTTGATTAAAGAAAAGAAATCCCCCCGAAGTGTTTCTTACTACTGCTCAGCTCGAATACCTCGGGTGCAACCCCCTCCACAAGAGTACCAAATGATAGGGGTAAATCGGCGGGGGAAGAGATCCTCAGAACTAATTACCCTGGGAAGGAGGTGTTGCGAGCGACAAAAGTGCTACCGTGGTATTGTTGAACGAACAAAAGGGAGTGAATATAGAAGAGAGTTGAAGAAGCTACAAGCAAGTATAAAAGGGGCAGGGTCTACCACCTATGCTTAGTGATTAGTGTAAAATAAATTCTTCTTGGGTCTGAAGTTGACTCTTAACTTCCTAACTATTTTGGACTGGGCTTGAATTTGTCTGCCAACTTGCTTGACCTCTCCATGAGGAAGCAGTTTACTCAGCTTATATAGACTTTTGGCTACCCCTAAAGTCCGAACAAAACTACAGAAGATACCAAGAAATGCATAAAAATACTTTGTGTGGACAATATACTCTAAGCAAAAGATACTTAAGAAACTAACAATTAATTTGGTCCTCTTATATCCCATTCTCTAAATCAGATCCAAACAACTCCTCTAAAATATCCATGCTGTCCAAGCAGTCCCCACAAATATCTGAGAATGGCTCACAGCTCTCTATTCCCTCCTGGGAGATATCTAGACTACTAAAGATATCTCCATCCGGTTCCATCGTGGGCACAACTTGATCCATACTATCCATTCCAGGCCCCATCAGTCCAACACTTTCCATGCCCCCTCCTCTCTCATCCTCCTCCTCTTCTTCCTCCTCCTCTTCCTCCTCCTCCTCCTTCTCCCGAGCCTCGTACACTAGCTCAGGGGCTAACCATTCCTCGAAGGACTCCCCGCTCTCCGCCTCGACCTTCTCAGCCTCTCCCTCACTTACCTCTCTCGCTTCTTCTTCTATGAAGAGGCGGCGAACGAACTCGATGATTTGCTTCTTTGTTTGCTGCCGGATGTAGTCGTCGGCATCGGTTGGCCCGTAGGCGGCGAGACGAAGTCCATTGATGGGACGGGAAGGGCAGTTTTTGGAAATAGGGACTGAGGGGCGAAGGTTGTTCATTTTGATAGACGTTGGGGAACGGGAGGCAATGTAGGGTGTTTTGGGTGTGTGGGGGAGAGGGGTGATGAGTAAAATGATCGGGGGCATTTGGAACTTAGAATAAAGTGGTTTAAATAGGCTCCCGGGGCAGGTTCTATAGATTAGGAATAGGTAAAATAAATCTGCAAGGGATTTTGCAGTAGTGCATTTGGGCCCTTCTTCTCAAAAAGGCGAATTTGGAAAGGAGGTAAGCTAAAACGGAAAAGGGACTTGATTCGGGGTCGGTTCAGAGGGTTAAATACAGTATAAAAATATCTAGATAAAATGGAAGTAAATTTGGAAATGACGGTGGGGAGAAGTTAGGGGCGGGATCGTTGTAGGTTGTTGGATTACACGAAGGGAGGACCATTTCCTGTATTACGTGAAGGAAGGACCATTTCTTTATTAAATGAGGGGAGGACCATTTTTTGTATTCCAGACTCCCCCTAACTTCGGCAATGATGAAATATGTCTACTCTTTATCTTAAAGAGGATGCAAAGATATTTGAGTATTTGTGACAATTCTAAAAGTGCATAAATTTGCCTTGCTATGCGTGGTCTTCGTTCGATATTTGGCACACTCTACAGATAAGCAATGATTAAATATCATAATATTCGGAAGTTAGCTGCCTCTAGCTCTGTACTCTACTTGAAGTGGCCGCACAGTATACTAGATCTCAATATCAGATCCGTTTAACTAGTAATATGGTCCCCCTCCAGAACAGTAGAACACGGGGGATCTGGATTCTTGTTATGACAAGCCTGGAAAACTTGCGCAAAGCATAAATGGGATAGTAGTCATGATTCTGGAACAGATATTTCTGCTGCAAAATTTTAGTTCGCATATCTGAGTTTTCCCCTTCAGCTGTCTCAGTTCCTTCCCCATTACGGTGTCGGTATACCCTTTCTGAGTCGATTGTGGTTGTCTGGAAAACCATGGGATAGATCGGATATACCTTCCAAGAGTAAAACATCCAAACGTTCCCCCGTTGTCTCAATTGCTTCAGACAATGATGATTGAAGTTTACTTTGATATGGGAACACGTCCGCGAAAATGTGCACTTATGCGCTAAAGTAGGCAAGGTGTAAGACTTGCAAACGAATTTGGATTACGTAAAGCCATACGTAAGGCTCAATGAGAGAGTACGGAGCAATCACATAAAGGGGGGAAGCACTGGTGCTTTATTAATTTAGAGGAAGTGGTAGGTAATAACCGAAAGGTGCATACCTAAGTACATGCAGTAAAAGTGTAGCCTGTCACTTTGAAACAGAGAGGGACGCAGCCAGGGCGCTGCTAAAGAAACTGTAGAGGCGATGGTAATGAGTTTCAGAAAGTTGGGGGCAAAGAGTGTATGGAGTGTACCTGGATTCCCACAAGAATCCAGATGAGCCCCCCTTTTATAGAAAGTACGGTAACACTACTCTAGAAATTCTATACTCTGTTAGCTCAAAAGAACTTACTAGAAAGTAGAGGTGTAACTATAGAATTGTACTATCTAGAATATAACTACGTAAATAAAAACGATGACGTGGGGTTCCACGTCAAATAAAAACATTGAGGGAAAATCAAATTTCTAAAATCATTCAAGACGATACAGTTTCCCTGTTACGCCACTGTGTAATAGAGAAATGGAATAGCGACAGCGAACAAGTCTCTATTACACAGTGGTGTAACAGAGACATTGTTACACACCTCGACTAGTCCTTGGTTCACGCATTATGCTCGCGTGCATTTTAGTCATACTAAAGAATGTCTTCCGCTTACTGCAAAAATAAGAACTCCAGTATTTCTTTCACAATAACAACAGTAGGTAAACGTTCGTATCACCGTTCACGTCAGCTCGAATTCAGAGCAATGAGATATCTCAGTATGATAACATATGGAAAGAACCGAGACCATCCCTGTGGGGAAAGTTTTGGGTGTTCTAGGCTTGGGAGATATATTCGAGCTATCCTAAAGTTTTCTAGGCAACCGCAATTAACTCAAAAAGGTATACAGTAATGGGGGAGGAATTTAGCTCCCTAAAAGTACACCTGTTGCGGAGGATAAGGAAATTTCAGCCTTCTCTCACACCGAAACCAAAGCAACAGGTGGGGTCCGAACGTTCAGTCTGCAATGAAACTATCTCAATAAGTGCGGAAGAATAGTTGAGAAAGATATCCAAAAACGCTGCTATTTGCAACTAGGCCGGATATCCATAGAGGATTACAGCCGATGAAGCAGACGTGCTGCCGTATGGAAATGGGGAAAGGTTTTGAGGAACAAGTTTGGATAGTTTAATATTTCGAAATTTTTGTCAGTCCCTAAATTGAGCACGTGTTCCATTAGGGATTGAGGCGGGTAGGTGTAAGCTTACGTAGTAAGAAGTTAGCAGGGTGCCCACATCACCCTTGAGTCGATTGTCGTTGTCCAGAAAGCTTTAGGATAGATCGAATGTATCTCGCAACAATAACCAACCAAACCTTTCCCGTAGAAAACAGGCTGTAGTCTATCCACCAGACAGGAAGCATTGAACTTTATGGCCGCTGCTACGTGCCTTTAGGTGAGAATTTCTTTGGCGCTTCTATTGTAATAAAAATGGTTCTTGCTGAAGGAAATCGGGTCCTCTCCACAAACTTCTGTCTTCTTCATCTCTGACCTCTGATTTTTCAAAACAACTCTCCCTACCAATTTTCTCTTACGAACAAAATCATGAAATTAATTCCCCCTCATGAATCCATATTTATTGTACAAATCCATTTCCATTTTATTTCTGAAGATTTTGGTCCTTTTTATTTAAAAAAGAAATCTTTCGAATCGTGATCCGCTTCGTCCCTCAAATTCAGTTCCGATATTTTGTCACGCATTTTTTAGTGATTGCCCTGATTGTATGCATATTAAAAGCTGCGGCATTGATTCAAATATTTTATTTCGTCTAAGGCCGTGAAACTTTTCGAATTCGTTGCCCTATCTAAATTCCGAAAATGACATTGTTGAGGCTACCCCCCGCCACTAACTACGCCATCGGCTCGCCTGCTTTCGGCCCGTAACATGACCAAACTCCGCCCCTTTCTCACAATCACCATGTTACCCCCAGGCCGTCGTCTACTCAACGCTCTGGCCCTGATGGCAAACGATCCAACCGACTACGATGATTACTATAGAAGATTGGACCGGAAACGCGTTCGGGAGTAGGTCCACCGTAACTGCTTCGAGCATGAAAAACAATCACAGGAGAAGATAGAGAAAAAGAAGGCAGAATAGGCGGTAGAAGAGGAGGGGTCTGAGGCTGAGGTGACAGAATCGGAAGGGGATTTAAGAAAGGATGGATCCGTGGGAGCCACTCGTGTACAAAGGTGAGGAAGCTCCTCTGGAAAACAAAGGGGATACTGAGGAATTATTCGTTATTTCTGACTCTTTCGAAAAGGATAAAGAGCAGTATGAGGAGGAAGATGAAGAAAATGAGGAAGAGAAAGACATGGAAAGTGTCGGAATGGTGGAGCAGGGAGTACGGACCACGTTGTCATGACACTGGAACCAGATGAAGGCAACTTTAGTGGTTTGGATCTCTCCCAGGAAAAAATACTTTTGAGCCACTTGTGGATAAATTTAGGGACTTTTTGGATGGAATGGATAGTTGGGAGCACTGTTTGGGCTCTGATCTCGATCCATAAGATTTTGAGGACGGAGTCTAGATATTTTTTCAGCTAGTATCTGCTGTTAGTCTTTCTACTTCACTCGATTCCATCTGGTACTTATTGTGTTTGTTGGAGACTATAGGGTTAGCCTATATAGCGAAAAGGTCTATATAAGTTGAATAAGCCGCTTTCTCCTGTGGAATATTAGCAAATTTGCAGACAAATTCAGGTCAAAACGCGAGTAGAAGGAAGTTAAAACTCAACTACAGATCAAAGATACATTTTTCTTACGCTGCTCACAGAGCCTCAGTGCTAGACCCTGTCCCTTCTATTCCTGCTTATAGCCCCCTCAACTGTCGTCCTTATTCAATCTTTTTTTTTTTCGTTCACCTATACCACGGTGGCACTTTTGTCACTTGAAACACCTCCTTCTTGAAGCGATTGTCTCTGAGTATCTCTTCTCCCAACGATTTATCCCTGTCATTTGGTACTCTTGAGGAGGGGGTTGCACCCGAGGTATTCGAGCTGTGGATTATTAGGGAAAAATTCGGGGGATTTTTCCCTGCAACCATTGATCTCAACGCTGCTCCTATAACTTAAACAAAGGACAAGACTGAAGATATTGAGGAGTGTCTCTATACATATGTTAATGTTTTGATGCGCGGGAAGAGAGATGAAGAGAAGGCCGCAAGTATCTTTGGTTATCTTTATACTGGCGCAAAGCACAAATATAAGGGCAAGTTGATCGACGGGTAGTCTATCGACGAGTAGTCTCTAATTGGAATTGGATTGAACTCTGTGATTTATGTGAGTAGCCTGTGAAAAATATGATTTGGATGTAGACGTAGATGAGATTATTCGTACTTTTATAAAGGCCCGGCTGAACTTCGATCTTTTTAAAGCTCTTTGGTATACATGTGTGATCTCTATGAAAATTTTGGTCTCAACGCCCAAGCCAAGTACGGAATGCTGCGTAAGGCGGCGATGGAGGATAAGAGGCTCTTGGATTTCCACCTCATCAAGGGCGCTCACACTTTAATGAACTGAAGAGTACTATAATAGGATTTTTCAAAAAATAGGAGACATTTCAGTCTCTGACTGAGGTACCGAGGGAAGCCCGTAGATCGCCTATCGTACATCCCAAAAAGTATTTTCAAAGGCCGTCCACTAGTGCAGCGGTATTATTATCTGTCAGAAGCGATGTCAAATACTTGAAAGAAAGGTTGGAAACCCGATTCGATAATCGACTTGACATGATAAACTCGCAGTTGGAAAGCCTTAATCTTACCACTAAGAAGAACCAGTATGGGCCCCTATGGTCACAGAAGTCTGCTCCTAATGCCATAAGAATGTAAACATTGCAAATAAGTACCCTTATAATCTAAACAGAAACACTCGTTGTGAGAAATGCGGTCGGTTTGGGGATCAAGAAATTAACTTCTGGTCTACAGACAACAGAAGAGCAAAGTTAACGGACGCGAGAAGCGAAACAGGACCAGAGATGACACTTTTACATAAACAAGAAGGATAGAATGTTTACTTATGCCGGTAACGTATCCGCCGCTGACGATATCAGTCAAGCGAATGTGACAAATCGGTCAAGTCGATGTGACCTAAAGGGATCGAGAAGGGAAAAAATTATTGAAAACACATAGGTAAGATTATGGGATGCTTGAACATATCGCAGCACCTGTAACTCCTCCTCCAACGAGGTCTGATGAAGTTGTTCCACGACTGAAAATAGCTCCGGCTAAGAAAACGGAAATGAATAAGAAATTCAAGAGGTTCCCGAAGGATGTACTGGATTATGTGAAGAAGTACGATTTGGTGGCTGAGCTTCCATTGGCCCCAACTGAAATAAAGTTTGGTCAATTTTTGATGGGCGACGAAGAAAATGCGAGAAAAGAACTCAAAAAACTTAAAAGGTCTAAAAAGTCTGCCAAGCGCAAGAAATTGTACCTTCAATCGGCCACGAAAGTACCAAGACGTCTTAATCTGGTACTAGTCAAAGTATTGCGAATGAAATTCCAAGCTTTTTTCGATTCGGGCGCTGTTCCAAACTTCATTTCAGAAACTTTGGTGACATATCTAAGTCTCTATGATGAAAATAACAAGGTATGATAATGCTTAAGGGCTCAAAAAAGGTAACAATTGGAATTATTGGCACATTTGAAACCTAAATATGTTTCCATTTGCGATAATATCGAGTCAAAGGGCAATAGTTGGAGTAAAAACGGCGAAAAATGTTTATAAATTGAATAAAAATATGTCAAATTCCGTATCTGAAGATATAAGCACGCCAGAAGAAGTCCTTCAAAATAAGGAGAGCTAGGATCACGAGCGTAACGCCTTCCCTCTCCTGCATCAAAGAAAATATCGGACATGATTCCATCTTCCAAAGTAATTGCATGAAGTTTTTCAGATCTGAGACAAGCAAGTGTACTGGTCAATGGCACATTTTGAAATATTAATATTCAAACAATTTAATAATATGCCTAGACGTCAACCACCTAAATATGATTTAGTCGTCTCTGTTAATGTAACGAGTATGCTCTAAACTGAAAATACTTGGTCAGTTTTATCTCCGTGGTCATTTTTTTTGTTGTGATAACACCAAAAAGGATATAAAGCTTCCCCTTTGTGTCAAATACCTACAATTGAACCAACATAAGAATACAAGATCGATTTGCAATATCCAATATGAAGGAAATTCTTGGGAACTTGAAGGATGGCAGAAAAATTCAAGTCAAGTCCCGGGACGCAGGAAGTTTAAAGTCAACTTCAGATCCAAAACCATTTTCCTTACGCCGGTCCGGGAGTATTAGCGGTATCCTCTGTCCCTTCTATAGTTGTTTGCAGCCTTCTCAACTTTCTTCCTTACGCACCCCTTTTGTTCGCTTAACTATACCAGAGTACAACTTAGGTCGCTTAAAGCACCTCCTTCTTGGGGCGGTTGTCTTTGATTATCTCTTCTTCCGACTGTTTACCCCTATCATCTTCCGTTGTCCTTACTGCCTAAATCCGTGCGACATTACTAAGCAGTGCGTAGGCATACGGATGTTACCCTCTTTTTCGCGTTATAAGTTGCATTGAACGCGTTCAGCGGGTTGAAGTTGCAACCTCTTCCGTGGGAGAGTGCGAAGGTGTTGACGAAGGTAATGCCGAAAAATCGGTACCGGCAGTATAGCTTATTGCGGTAATATCGGGTCTGGTTCGGTGAAGCCTTTCTCGCAGTTCCAGGACTGGATATAGAGCTGCCTTTTACAGATTATTGGCCAAGATCAGCCTTCTTGGGAGCGTAGTTCCTCCCTTACTACTGTGGGGGCACACTTTTTTGAGTCGATTTTGGTTGTCTGGAAACTTTTAGGATAGTTGGAATATATCTTTCAAAAGTAAAACGCCCAAACCTTTCCTCTTTCACTTTACTGTGTCGGTATATCTTTTTCGAGTCGATTGTGGTTGTCTGGAAAACCACTGGATAGATCAGATATATCTTTCAAGAGTAAAACACCCAAACGTTCCCCCTTTACAGGAGAGGAAATGGATGGATAGGCACTAATAGTGGTCTCTTTCTCTGAATCTTCAAAACAAACACCTACCTCTTCCCAGGGAATTGTTGAAAC
The DNA here is from genome assembly GCA_002205965.3 of Kappaphycus alvarezii. NCBI lineage: Eukaryota > Rhodophyta > Florideophyceae > Gigartinales > Solieriaceae > Kappaphycus > Kappaphycus alvarezii. Next base: position 179,091 of record NADL03000125.1, read on the forward strand.
GAGAGAGTAGTTGGGGCAAAGGAAGACAGTTAAAACAAACTCAAATGTTGACTTTGATCGATGTTGAAAAATGTTCGATGGTTGTTGATACCGCTACTCGGCATCTGCGACCTCTTATATAGTGGTTTGTATCCCCGTAAATGGATGTAAAATCACACATATCAAAGAAAATAACTAGACACTTCTCATGTGCGCTAAACTATTCTAGAACACTAACTGGAAACATCTAGACGCGTTACAGCAATGCAAAATAAAAACTACACGCAATAAAAAATCTAAAAATCGTATTTGCCACGCTAATTTCATTGCTGGCAAATGTCCAGAATGATCCAGGACCTTGTAAAACAATCCATAAACTATTTGATTGTTACACTATTCCCACCTTCTCTCTAGTGGCGTCCTCGTCAATGATATTCGGGGAGTAGCCCATGTTCAACGATGTACTTGTGCCAAGCTTCTGTTACGGTACCATCACGATCTACGAAATCTCTTGTCGGCTGCCACTCCCTTCATGAGTTGGCGCCCCTTGCATCAAAGTGAGGAATTGATATAATCGTTCTCTCTTCCTATGTTTCATTATACAGCCAACAAATTGTTCTTCTCCTTCAGGCGTGGGGAGAGGATCGGGCCTCTCAGGCATGGGAAGGGCAATATCGGCAGGCTGGTCTTTTTATGGAGTTGTGTGGATAACATGAACGACAGGGAACGACAGGATGGATCTTGAGATGACTAGGTAGGCTCAACCTCAAAGCTTTCTTTCCAATTAACGCCTTCACCATAAATGGCCCATATCTTCTAGCCGTAAGTTTCTGCGTTGCCTGCGATCTTGAGTATAAATCCGTAAACAAAGACTTATTCAACCAAAATTTAGATCCAACTTGAGAATTAGGAGCTTGATATCGTTTAGAGGAGACTGCACTTTGTCTCGCTGTAGACACTTTGTACGAGAACTTAGCATCTTCCAAAGAGTTTTTCAGCCTTAACTTAAAATCTTCAACGCTCTCAATCGGTATATCTGCTCTTGAAATCATATCATGAGGTGTCTTTGGATTATACCCCAATTCCAATTCGAATGGCGACATTCCCAAGTCTTCAGTCACAGACGTGTTGTATGCAAACTCAGCAGCAGGTAACAATTCATCCCAATCATCCTGATGATACGAGCAATAAAATCGTAGGTAGTTCTCAACCATACGATTCATAATCTCAGACGCACCATCTGTCTGTTGATAACGACCTGAAGACATCTTCAACTTAACTCCACATAGCTTCATTACATTTTCCCAGAACTCTGAAGTAAACTTAGGGTCTCTGTCGGAAGCAATTTTGTCAGGTAAACCATGGAGTTTGAATATGTTACTAAAGAACGAAGTAGCAACGTCCACTGCTGCGTCATTCACATTGCACGGAATGAAATGAACTCTTCTTGTAGGACGATCAACCTATGTCGTAACTGCATCTTTGCCATTCTTGGTCCTTGGAAGGTGTACTATAAAGTCAGTAGCTAAAGATACCCATCTTCTTTCAGGCCTCTCTAAAGATGTGGGAGCCGTCATTTTCTTCTGATTCGAATCCTTTGTTTGCTGTTAACGAAAACATCCTTGAACATAGTTTCGAGCATCACGTGTCTTATGCCTCCAATGATAGTTCCAAAGCATTGATAAAGTCTTCACAAAAACAAAATGTCCACTTATCTTCGAATCATGTGCTAACTGCAGTACATTTGAAACACTATTCCTGGGAACACATAGTTTCTTACCATACATAAGTCGTTTTTCCTCTTTCTTAAACATATGAATTATCTTTTCAAGCTGCATTTTCTTAATTTCATCAGAAGGCCAGTTTCCATCTAAGGCTCTAACAATAGGTCCAAAGAACTGATCATCATCATAACTACTAAGAATATCATCAAGATTAATAGATAGCACTTCCACATCATTAATTGAAGGGTTATCCACATTCTTAGACTTGATTACATGAGGAGCTCTCGACAGAGTATCACCAAGTACATGAATCTTTCCTTGCTTCAAGGTAATTTGAAATATTCCAAAGTTACCAAGCGTTTCGATGTACCTTGCCTCTTTGCGAATCAACTTAGGCTTAGTGAATAAATGCTTGAGGACCTGATTGTCAGTAACGATCTCAAATGATGAACCTTCCAAATAACATCTGAACCTTTGAAGAAAATATAACAAAATGAGAAGCTCCCTATCATTTGCGGAATAATCTCTTTCAGTGGGGGAAAACTTTTTGGAATAGAATGCAATCAAACTATCCTTTCCGTTTCCATCTAGTTGTGTTAAAGTACCTCCAACCGCAAATTGTGAGGCATCTACGTTTCCTCTAAAACTCTTGTTCCAATCCAGGGCAACAAGAATAGGAGCTCGGGCGATGGCTTCTTTCAGCTCTTGGAATGCAAAATCACACTTTTCATTCCATTTACCAACACCAATATCTTTCTTCGTCAGATCTGTCAAAGGAGCCGCACTTTCCGAGAACTTTGGAATAAACCTGCGAACGAATTAGAGTAAGCCAATAAAAGTTCTTATCTCAGTCACCGTTTTAGGCTTCGGCCATGTCTTCAAAACCTCAAATTTCTCAGAAAGTCACATTTCTTTGGAGAAAAATAAAGCTTATGTTCTTGCAGTCAACGTAGCACTATTTCTAGGTGCTTGAGATGGCTTTCTTCATCCTTGCTGAAGATCAGAAGAGCATCAATATACACGACCATGAGGACATCAATGCAATCGCAGAAGATACGGTTCATTAGCGATTGAAAAGTAGCAGGAGCATTGCATAAACCTATCGGCATTACAAGATATTCAAACTGTCCGTACTTCGTATTGAATGCGGTCTTTTCAACATCCTCTGGCTTCACTCGTATTTGGTGGAAACCAGTTTTCAAGTCCAACTTTGAGAAGACTCTTGCATCGCTTAGCCTATCAAACATTTCATATGATCTAGGCAAGGGAGCATTGTTCCTTCTCGTGATTTGATTAAGTGTTCTATAATCGACTACTCCTCTCAATTTTTCTTTCTCTTGGACGAAAAATAACGGTGCTTCATACGGTGATTTACTTGGCCTGATCTTCTTCTTTCTCAACAAGTCTTCAACATATACCTTTGCAGCTTTCAACTCCGTGGGGGATATCTTAACCTCAATGTCATGATCCACACTTCTCTTTGGTGGTAGTCCAGCAGGTAGTTCCCCTTTGAAGAGATCCTTAAATCGAAACAGCAGCTTTTCCAGTTTGGCATTCTTTTGGCCTTTGATTGCAGAGGGCTTAGTCAACTTCAACGCATTCACATCAACAAGTTGATACACATTGAAATCTCTCTCATGATTCTTTCTTCTAATCATGTTCCGGAATTTCTTAACTCCAATGCTTGTGACTCTAACTTCTTCCCTCAAATTATCTTCAGTAATTGGAATCGCGTGTTTGCCAACCTCAATAATCCGTTCTTGATAATCGATATCAGGATTATTTTGTAAAATGCCAGGGCATTCCAAGAAGCACATCATATCTACAATTCGCAACAACCTAATTGGATGTAGACAGATGGGAACCAATCTTCAATGTTGCTTCTCGGATGACTTCAGACGCTGCTTCCTTTGGCTTCTTGCTCGAATGATTGACCGTGACATTGAAATTCTTAAATCGAAACCTTTCTCTGTTCCGAGCTACAAAATCACTTGATACTAAGTTTTTATTACAACCATCGTCCTTGAGGACGAAACCTTCACGTCTTTCAGTGTCCCATCAAGTACAATTAATTCTTCCACTGGAATAGCTTCCTCACTGATCTGGTTGTTGTCTCCAAGACAATTTACGATAGTAATGGACTCCAAACTAGTCTTCGGGACTCTCAACGCATGACTTACTTGACTTTTCTCAACTACAGAGATATAAACAGTGCAAATCTCTTCTTTCAACACTGGACTCTGGATATTTCGTCTTATTTGCCTAACCTCTGCAACAAGACATTCAAAGTCACTCATACTTGGCCCAACCGGAGCGTTCTTTCCTTTCGGCGGACCTCTTAGTTTTCCAAGTCATTGTCAATAACTTGAGAATTATTCGACGCAATTTTTTTCTCACGGTCATTATGCCTCCATGGCCTGCAACCTACTTCGAGACATACAAAGCAGCGGTTCTCCTCGTACAACCTTTCTATCTCTTGATCAAATCGACGATTCCTGTTTTGAATTTGAATACGGTTGTACCTCTTCTCCACGTTACCGATCTCCATTGGTACGGGAGCCTGGTTTGTAACATAACTCGACTGTTCACCAAACCTTGAGAACATTCCAGATCCACGTAAAGCACTGTCAACATTCAGAGCTATTCTGGCAGCTTCATTGACGTTCGCAACATTGCTTTTGAGGACTTCTAGCCTACCTTATGGCTTAAGTCCAGAGACAGACTTATCTAGCATTTCATCCATTGAGATACCAGGGATGCTCAGAGCCACATTTCTAAAATCTGAGAGGTAGGCGGCAGCAGAGTACTTCTGATGCAATTTCCTTAGCTTGTATCTTGCACGTTGATCACTGTCGGCGGGTATAAACTCAGCTCGTACCAAATTCTTAAACTCGTCAAAAGAATCTGGAACCGCATTGGAGGCAACTTTCATAAACCACAAACTTGCAGCTGTGCCCGAAAACATGGTTGTAGCGTACATAATCCTAGCTCCATCTTTCAGTGCAAGATCCGTATTTTGCATCTGAACAAGCGTGAGGTACTGTTCGAGCTGATATAACTATGTTTCCACGGCGAGCTGATCTCTTGTGCCCTTGAACTGCTCTGGCTTATTCTGCTTTAAAAACGACATCTTGAACAACCTTCTTTTTCTTCTCTTGACTTCTTCTCTCTTGCCTCATTATCCACTTAATACTTATAGGGAGCCGTCCCACGGCAACGGGTCCTCTTCCCGCAAGAGAGGGATAAAGTACTCTTCATAACCCACACTCGAGAGCTACGGTGATCTAGATCCATTCGGGATATCCCCACCATTCTTTCGATAAGACCCTTCAGTGTCCTTACCCTATAAGAAAAGATCTCGAGCCAACCCAAGGGTACTTCTCAATCACAGAACCTAAGTTCTTTCCACACTACCCGATGAGGATGCACCTACCTGATCAAACCTAAATCGCGTTACTCGAACCCTCGTCCCAGTCGGCCGACATAGCTAACAGCCAAGAGTCGAGAGGATTATTTGAGAATACGTGGGCGACTCGGCGCAGAACAACCACAATCAAAATAGGCGAAGATATTGAAGATAACTTCCAGCCTATCTAGTTCTCCCTGCAGAACTAGACTACTAGCATTCACCGAAACCCCGAATGAGGTAAAATAGGCTGTTTTATTTTTTTGGGTTGGTATGGGCTGGTCTATGGAACAAGAACTCATCCACCACCACTACATCACAAGTGAAGTATAGATGCTGTAAAGATTAATCCATGACCAAACCCGTGCTCGTAATGACCTCACCGGCGCGCCCATTCGATGCTTCCTGATAGTTGTAGTTTGCTTAGAGTAGTGCAAAGGTTGAGAGTCCTTTAAATTAGATTCAAATCATGTTTCAGGAGGGGGCAGGTTTGGGTAGTTTACTTTTGGAAAATGTATCCGATCTATCCCATAGTTTTCCAGACAACCGCAATCGACTAAAAAAGGGTATAACGACACAGTAATGGGGAGGGAAATCTGAAAAGGAAAGGAGGAAATTTAATAAGTAAAAATTAGTTGCTGGCTGATTCAATAAGGAGGCACCGTTGGAAGTAACCATCAACCCGGCTTGTGGATGTAAAATGGCCCTACCCCTCGGATATTGACAGGGATGGGCAAAAAATTCGAAGACTTAATCAACAACTACGAATTGTCTCCTCGCCCCTGCGCAATAGACGTCTTTGTCGCAAGTCCGTACACAGCTCCCGCCATCCCCTACGCCCGCAAGACCCGAGGCGGCGCCACTTCCCCTGTGGAGACCCAGAAGAGGGAACCCTACACAGACCTTTGCTCAACAATACACATCGACTTCTTTCCCCTCGGGTTTGACACACACGGGGCACTGGGCTCCTCTGTGTTGATGGCAGTGGCTGGAAGGTGATTCTTATGCGTTTTTAGTGCTATCTATGACGACCTTTTAGGGTAACGTACTTTACTTTCTATCGTTTTACCTGCTAGTTTTAATCAATTTTTAGGGTCGAGTACAGTAGTGTACAGTAAGTACACTACTGTACGGACAAATCTCAGCCACAGCCGCTCGGGTGTCTGCTATATAGGTAGCACCCGAGTCGGTTGCGCAACTCTAATGGGGCAGCGTCACCTAACGGCCCTCCCTTCACCTAAAAACCTATCTCTACTGTCTTCTTCCCAACAATCCCCTTTTCTCCCCCAGCATGGTACTCTTGCCCAGGGCCGATACTCCCAGCGCCAGCGCGGTCGTGTTCGACGGCACGAGCGACGTGCGAAAATTCTTCTTTTTCTTTGAGAATGTCGCGATGGCATCCAAACCGACGAGGAGAAAGCTCTTACCCTCCTCGCACACCTAGACGGCGCAGCGTTCGACTTCTATTACGATACGTTTGCGTCAAATGGTGAGCTCGTCCCTGAAGCGAAAAACTACGCCGAGGTTAAACAGAAGTTTCTCGAGCATTTCGCGAAGGATGAAGACCCGGAGGACGTCATACGCCAAGCTCTAGAAGTTGGGCTTGATCTAGAAGACATTCTTGGTTCTTTGAGGGAAATCGAACGCCTCTACGAGAAGGCGGGGTTCGACAACATCGCCAGGTTCGGACTCCTTCGCACTGCCGCCTGTCGTCACAAGGAATTGCAGCAGTTCTTGGCCTTTAGGGGACCCAAGGATTATCCGGGAATCGTCAAGGCGCTGAAGGACTTTCACTCCAATCGTGTGGCGTTTGCTGGTCCTTCTAGCCGCACCGCTGAAGTTCCGCCGGCAAGGTTGCTGGTTCGCCCGGATTCGAGGTCTAGGAACATCGAAGACAAGGTGGATGCTCTAGCCGAAGACCTCTCGAAGTTGACTCTTTTCCTGAAGAAGACTAAGGGAGATGACGGAGCTGGACCATCGTCAGCCCCTAAGAAAAATAATAAGGTCCGCCAATGCTCTTACTGCAACGAGCTTGGCCATAACGCAATGAATTGCGAGAAGAACCCGCATCGTAACACCCGATGTTCCCTTTGCGGAAAGATGGGTCACTCAGATGCTACGTGCTGGTCCGGTGGAAGAAGGGCAGCGATTCGAGAAGAAGCCCCCGCCGAGAAGAAAGAAGACGGGGAAAAAGAAGCGACCAAGTGAACGTCCTCCGAGAAGACTCGTCCGAAACCGACTCCTCACAAGACGAAGGAGTAAATGTCGCGAAAAGAAACGCCGACGGAGAGGCACTACCCAAACAGCCCCGTCAGGACAATCATGGAGGCATTCCGATCTCTCGCCTCGTAACTGGCCCCCACGCTCGCGTTATGCAGCCGGGCCCAGCCCTACCCCCGGAAGAGTTTCGAGTCATTAGCCGTAAGAAGAAGGCGAAGAAATCGAGCCGCGGGAAGAAGAATTCTAATAAGCTGCAGGAATACGTAGGGAAATACGACGTTGTTTCCGAGCTTGCAAACGCAAATTGCGGTTTGACATTCGGTCAGCTTCTCCGTGGAGATGCTGAAGGAGCTACCAAAGTCATGCGCCGTTTGCTGGGAAAACAGTCTATTTCACGTGTCGCAGTCGTTTCGAATTCGGGCCCTCGTTTATTACGGTTGGTTCAACTCAAAGTTTACGGTACCGAGGTCTGGGCTCTACTAGACTCCGGAGCCGTACCGGACGTCATGTCAGCTGATTTGTCTAGACGTCTTTACCTCTCACCGAACTACACGTCTAAAAGGATAACTGTTGCGAACGGTGACAGCTCTTCCTGTGTAGGTTCGCTGGTCAAGGTCCCGACGACCTTTGGGGACCAAGCCGTGAAACTAGACTTCCTTGTCATCGAGAAGTCTCCTTTCGACCTAATAATAGGCCTCCCTACGCTCACAGCTATGCGTGCGAATATGGATTTCGGGGCACAGAGCGTCCGTTTAACCATTGGTTCCGAAGAAGTTGTGCTCCCGCTCGAGCCTGATACTAAGTCTACCGAGAAGAAACTGGTCGAGGGCGAAGAGATAAGGACTCCCAGTGAAGATTTTACTTCTGATTCGAACGCCGGTCCGGAGTCCTTGGACTCTTCGGAAGAAGAGCTGGTCCTAGCCATCCGCGAGGACAGTTTCACCGGATCGAGCGAAGGTCCCATAGGTGAAGAAAGCACCACCGACGAAGAAGAGAAGAAGGAGGAAATGCGGGATGCTCTGAGAGCTCGACTGGGTCATTTGGAAGAAGGAACTCGAAGCGATATAAATGGTTTGCTTCTAGACACGGCAATATTCGCCTGGACTATAGACGAGCTACGTCCTGCGGCCGTGCCGACGAAGCATTCCTTCGAGATGAAGGACCCTACCCCGATCTATCACAGGGCTCGCCGAATGTCGCCTCGACACAACGAAATCGCCCGTCGAGAAATCGACAACATGTTAGATGCTGGGATCATCACCCCAGCGTCGTCGGCGTGGTCGTTCCCAGTGGTTATCGTGACGAAAATGGACGATAGGCCTTGTTTCTGTATGGATTATCGCACTCTGAACCGCAAGATGAAGGCGGATCGTTGGCCACTACCTAAGATAGAAGAGATCTTCGACGACCTAAAGGGTAGCTCCATATTCACCACCCTTGATTTGTTTGCGGGGTACTGGCAAATCCGCATGGCCGAAGAGTGTAAGGAGATGACTACATTCGTCAGTCGTTTTGGTACCTTCAAGTTCGAGGTGATGCCATTTGGTCTAATGAACGCGCCGTCCACATTTCAGCGCATGATGGATTACGTACTGAAGGACATTCCCTTCGCCCGTGTCTATCTTGATGATGTCGTGATATTCTCCGACTCTATGGAGGAGCATATTGATCACTTTTCTGTCGTTTTCAAGGCAGTCGGGGGCGCAGGACTTAAACTTAAGATCACAAAATGCGCGTTTGCTATGCTAAGCGTAAAGCTGCTTGGTCACTTCGTAGACAAGCGCGAAGTCCGCGTCGACGACGAGAAGATTGATGCCATCAAAACGGCCCCTGTTCCTACCAACTCAACGGAGTTGCGTAGCTTTCTGGGCCTCGCTGGTTATTATCGTCGCTTCATCAAGGACTTCGCCAGAATATCTTCTGCCCTTCATGCAGCAACTTCCGGTAATAGGAAGTTCGAATGGACTGAAGAGATGACTGTCGCCTTCGACACCCTGAAAGGGAAGCTTACTTCTCCGGCGGTGCTAGCATTTCCGGACTTCGAATCCCCCTTCATCGTGGAAACAGACGCTTGTAATGTCGCAGTGGGGGCAGTCCTGGCCCAGGAAAAGGAAGATGGCAATATACATCCCGTGCAGTACGCAAGCCGGACGATGAACTCAGCAGAGCGTAACTATTCAGCCTGCGAGAGGGAGGCCCTCGCCATTATTTTCGCTTTAAGGAAATTTAGGGTGTATCTGTTATCTACGGAGCCCTTCAAGCTCATTACCGACCATCAAGCCCTTCGTTATTTCTTCAAGAAAAACAACATCCACGGAAGGCTGGCGCGATGGATGGACTTCCTTGCGTAGTATGAATTCGAGGTCGAATACAGGCCAGGTGCGGGAAACGGAGCAGCTGATTTCCTCTCGCGTGTGGTACCTGCCGGTCCGTCCCCTGCTTCTAGACCTGATGAAGGAGACTTAGTTGCGGCGTTGGATTCTGCAGCTACCGAAGAGAATCCCCTAATAGAACCTTTCCTCCTCGACGTCGCCCGTCATTTGCAAGGTTTGAAGATCCGAGTTGACGACGAAGAGAAACGTCGTTCGGTCAATCGTATGGCAAAAAACTTCGTTATATGGGAAGGAAAGCTTCTTAGACGAACCAGAAACAGGCTGAAGTCTGTGCCGTTTATGAAGGACAGGGTCGCGATATTGAAGACCTTTCACGAAGACATCGGACATTGGGATAAGGAGACGACGAAGAAATTTGCCATAGACCGTTTTTGGTGGCCGCAGATTCACCAAGACATTCACAACTACGTGAAAAGCTGTGAGAGGTGCCAGAAGACGAGGCCCCTTCCGCCGTACCGTACGACTTTGAATGTCCCATCGACGAATATCTTCGAAACTTATTCGATCGATTTAGCGGGACCTCTGCTGATTTCAAACCCCGGAAAGAAATATCTGCTTATCGCCGTCGAACATTTGACAGGTTGGCCAATTTCAGTTGCCACCACAAACTTGTCGGCTGCAACCGTCTCCCAGTTCATCGAAAGTGAGCTTATGCACCCCTTTGGTCCCCCGAAGACCATTTTCAGCGACAACGCTGGGTGCTTCACCGCTCCCACCGTCGCTGATTTCATGAAGAAGCATGGAATTAACTGGACAACAGTTCTCGCGTATGCTCCCATGTCTAATGGTAGAGCCGAAAGGATGGTACGAACCCTCAAGACAGCCGTGAAGAAGATGGTTGTCGGCCAAGGTATAGATTGGGAAGTGTGTTTGCCCCGAGTTTTGTACGGATACCGTCGTCGTCGCCTTTCTACAGGACCTTCTCCGTTCGAACTGATGTTCGGAGTAGTTCCGCGCATGAGTCCATCTGACCCCGTCGCGTTGGTGGACTGCGCTTCCGATACACATCGCAAGCTGGAACCTCTGGCCTCCTCTGCCCTTCGATCTCATCGTCGAGGAGAACAGATGCATAGAATGGGCAGTTCAACCTCTACAGAGCCTCGCATGTTCAACGCGGGGGATTGGGTTCTAGTGGCCAATGGCCAGGCGTTAACTTCGGCTGCTAAGTGGACTGCCCTCCATTCTCGCTATTACGGACCTTGTTGCGTTTGGAAGGTTGCTCATCCCCGATACTGGCTCATCTCATACGGGGGTCGCCATTCCCGCCGCGCCATCCACGCGAGGAGACTAGTTCCTTTTGTCTTGCGCTCGAGCAACTTAAAGGCCTAGGAGCACTTGATTGCGCCATGATAGCTATCGCTTCGTCCATTTCTTTAATGCTTTTTATGTCTTTCTCTTTTGTTTGTTGAGAAATAAGCAGCTATATGGAATCTTAATTTGCCACTCCGAGCGAGAAAGCCCGACTCTGCACTCTTCTTCACCCCCACAAAGTGTTATCTTCTCACTCGGCACTTCTCAACTGCACCATAGGCTCCCAAGCTTGGTTCTGCGCACAGTTGATATTTCTTCCGATCGCCTTCCCGCTTTCCCTAACCGCGGTCTGTTTCGTATGCGCCATCCTACTAATCCACAAAGGATTTTGGGACGGTGATACCTCCGGATTCCCTCGCCTCTACACGCTCAGTGGATGGGCCAGTCGCGGAGGCTTTGTCTGACCTGAATCGACACTGAGCTTCAAGGCGAAGGCGGTGCACGGGGTGAGTGATGAAGGCTGATGAGAGAGAAAGACCTCTGGCTTGGTGCTTTGTTGAAGGCGGTGCTCAGTCGTGTGCAGGTTTGCCGGGGGGGAAGTGTTGAGCAAGGGTCTGCCGACCTCTACCCTGAGCTGGCCGAGCTCACTTTATACTGCACCCGGGTTGCAGTTTGAGGACCGAGTGGTGTTGATGGCAGTGGCTGGAAGGTGATTCTTATGCGTTTTTAGTGCTATCTATGACGACCTTTTAGGGTAACGTACTTTACTTTCTATCGTTTTACCTGCTAGTTTTAATCAATTTTTAGGGTCGAGTACAGTAGTGTACAGTAAGTACACTACTGTACGGACAAATCTCAGCCACATCTGCTCGGGTTTCTTCTGCTATATAGGTAGCACCCGAGTCGGTTGCGCAACTCTGAGGGGGCAGCGTCACCTAACGGCCCTCCCTCCACCTAAAACCCTATCTGTACTGTCTTCTTCCCAACAATTCCCTTTTCTCCCCCATCACTCTGCTCCACACGCGCTAGGGAAGATCGCCGCCCTCTTCTCCACAAGACGCGACATTACCGCTGCCGTCGAATACGACCGCCTGGTCACTACCCTCTCCTTTCTCGTTCTCCAGCTGACGTTCTATGACGTATCTCTCCGTGATTTGTCTCTCAATATCACCTGATGCGTAAGTTACCCTGCTCGGTTTAGTGAACATCTAATAAAATCGTTTATTTGTTTGATATTGGTTCAAGGCGCGGCTGGAGACTGATCGCACCACTTCAATCGAGGAGAACGAATTGGGGGGCCATACTCCAAGTACTAAATCCCCTACTGAGAATACAGCAGTAAAAAACATGGGAAAGGAATTGGCTACGGATGAGTCGACGTGGAGACAGCAAGGCTTTTCCAGATGATTTCAATGCACGTTCATGAGACTCCCAACCTTCGCACCACTCGCAATAAACCAAACCCTCTTCTCCCTCTATCTTCCACGTCATTCAGTGTATGCGCTGCACTTTCTCTGCCTTCACAGGTCGAGTGATTCAGTCAAAATTCAACTCAACTTACACGTCAGCTTGATTATACTTCCGAATTCGCACGGTATTGCCAGACTACTATAGCTATTTCTCTAAATGTAAAATATCCTAAGAGTCATTCATGTACGTGCATCACTATGGACATTCGAAGATATCTCCCAAGAGAAAATCCATCCCAAAACGTTCCCCAAGGAGACTTGTAACTGCAGCTTGCATATCAGTTAATACAACCCCCAATGCTATTGCCCACGTCGTCCCCTCATTTGGGATCTCTTCTTCAATAAACGTTCAACCAATCGTTTGTGTCCTGTGTCAAGTTCTGTCACATTTTTTCGTTTCATTTCAACTAAAATTTACAGAAAATTGCAGGCTACTTCACAGGATGTACAGAAACTTGCCTTTTTCCTTTAAGGAAACAGCAATTTGGAATACCCTTAAAGTTTGGGCGGGATTCTCCTGCCGCCAACATGTCTTACTGTCTTTCAGCATCTTTTGTTCCAACAGAGTACTCACACAAAGCAGCTGACTGAGGCAGTCTGATAGGGGTTCATCGTCGGGAGAAGAAATACTCAGACTAAGTACCACAAGAAGGAGGTGTTGCAAGCAACAAAAGTGCTATTGTAGTATATTTGAACGAACAAAAAGGAGTGGACAAGAAAGAAAGTTGTGAGGTCTAGAAGCACATATGGAAGGGAAAGGGGCTACCACTGATGCTCTGTGACCAGAGTAGGATAAGGTTTCTTGGGCCTAAATTTTACTCTCAACTTCCTACTTCTCAGGACCTGGCTTGAAGTTGTCCGCCAACGTGCTTGACCTCTCCATGAGGAAGCAGTTTAATAAGCTTATATAGACTTTGGGCTAGCCCTAAAGTCCGAAAAAAACTACTCGGGCCATATACAGCGACCGCAGGGCCGTTTAAAGGATGGGAGGGGAGTTTTCGGTGATCGGAGCAGAGGGGCGAAGGTTGTTCATTTTTTGTTGTAAATAGAGTGGAGCGATTGTGGATGGAGGATAGAGGGTGTGGGGTGGGAGGGTAGTGTGTGTGTAGGGGATGATGTATCTCAAAAAAGTGGGTAAAATGGGTTTAAGTGACCCTTAGAGGCGGAATAGAGTCGGTACTAAAAAGTTAAGTTCGAAATTGCAGTAGCGCATTTGCGTGACATTTCTACATAAGGAGTGAATTTGATGAAGAAAGTAGATCAAAAAGATGTAAAACGTTGCCTTTCAGGAGAAGATACAGTATTAGAATATCTAGGGAGGATGGAAGAAAACTTTTGAAAGGACATTTAATGGAGTCAGGGACGGGATCGTTGTAAGTTGCTAGATTACAAGAGGGGAGGATCATTTCCTGTGTTTCACGAAGGGAGGACCATTTTCTGAATAACACGAGGGGAGGAATATTTAATGTATTACACAGTCCATACGGAACTCTACGAGGCGAGGAGCTGCCTTAGGGCGACACACGCAAAAGAGCCTTTCGGGCATCCTTGAAACTACCTGGTGCCAAAATCTGTGTCCAACGCGTCTCAAGCGCAAGTCTCAAGACCGCCATTACCACACAGGAACTCTCAATATGGCTGCAGTACTTTTTTCAGGTACCCCGGTTCGCAGCAGGGACCCCTTGCCCGAAAATTTCTTGCCCAGAAGCAATGGACGTTCATGGACACCACGTACTCCACTGCAACTTTGATCGACAAAGAATCGCCCGCCTCGCGACCGAGTATCGCTACTCGGCAGAGGCCTGGACCTTGCCGCTGGGAACCCTACTCTTGAGCCAGACCATCGAGGTAACACAAAGACAGTCCAGATATCAGGGCGACTGGTGCCACCGGGGGCATCGAATACTTCGATTCCACATTTGTCAACCCCTTGGTACCCTCTCATCGGAAAAAGAGAACCTTCAAACCCTTCACCAGCATGAACGTCGCCTACTGTAGTGCAATTCACAGCGACCAAACCTGAAAGGGAACAAAGCAAAAAGCCTACGGCAATTGAGGGGAAACAGTCGTTGCCTATGCGACAACCGGGCGTCCGATGGACCCAATTTCTCTTTCGGCCCTTTGAGGGGAAGTAGCTTTGCTTCCCAAGGCTGTGTGGTAGAGACTTGGCAATTCAAGGCGATACAGAGTGTCTAGAAACAATGTACACCGAAGGTGTTGGAACAACGAGTCCTAAGGACAGTGAAAAGTGGCTAGGCCAAAGATATGAATAAAGTATGTCGGAATAAAGGGAAAAACAAGAAAAGGAAGATGGGGATACACATTCGGAACGGAGCCATTGAGTAACAACATGAACGGCGAGGCCGTACGTGTGTCGTCCGTAACGCGCGACGGGGGCGAGCAAGGCTCTTCAGGGGATTTCTGCCCTCCCACAGGAGGTTACGCGGACACCGCGGTTCTCAGCTACGGTCCACCGATGGGGACGAAAGGGGACACAAGCGCTTACGCGCGAGGAAAAGGGAAGGATAAAAGGGGCGAAGCCTAGCGGTCGATCAGTCCGGAGGGCTACGAGCAGGGACCAGAGTAGATGAAGCTACTATAGCTACTGACGCGGGAACCGTGTAGAAGGGAACGCGGGACTCAAAGGATAGGATTCAACTTCAGAAGCTATCTTCTGGGGCCTTTACTGTAGCGGCTTTATGCAGAGATAGGATAAATAATAAGTTGGAAATTAGGCCGGCGGCAAGTTAGCTAGTTAAGACAGGTGTCAGTAGTTAGTAGGTTAGCAATCCAATAAATATCAGGGCCAGTGCCTGGCCATGACAGGACCCTACTGGTTCACTGTCAATAGTCCTTACAGTACCTCTAACTGTAAAGTTAAAACGTACTCTAAAATAAAATAAACTAAATAACTAAATCCTAATCGAATTTGGATTCGCAAAATGGATCCACGACCTCTAACTCAGACCCAAAAGGTCATTAAACGACACCTACGAGAAAAAGCTCCGGAAATAACAGGTGTTAGTTGCTGGATTGCCGGGCAGGAATCGACTGCTTCCGTCACAATCTTCACCCTTGGCTGCTGGAACCCAGACTCCTTTTCCCTCGTGACGGAGGTGGGACGCTAAGTCGCTAATTGCGCCTGTAACCAATTCCCCGTTCAGGGACTGTAAAAACATTGGGAGGGATAGATCCAATAAAATAAGTAGTTCCAACATGAGTAGATAAATAAATGCAACAATTCGACTTAGAATAAATAATGAATAGAAAACAAAATCTAATGATAGCTGATCGAGTGGAATATTTCGATGGCTCGAGGATGAAAAATATTTCTAATAACCTAGACTACTTGTACTCTACACCAAAGTGAACCTGCTTCAGAAATGAGGTGAGCCGTACAATAATTTCGTTAGTCATGATTTAGGCTCAGCAATAATTATTGCAGTATTTTCCAGGTAAGACCTCATCCAGATAATATTTTTTTGGCAGCATAAATTAAATAATTATTGCCTGTATAATATAAACCCCCAACTTGAGGACGTAAAAATTATTTCACACTGAACTAAGCATAAAATAAGGCCAATTTGAAGTATATAAAATTATTCCTTGATGATTCATGATAAATATAAGTTGTGGACCTCAATAAAAATATTGTTCAAAAATTCAGCATCACTGTAGGATAGCGAGGTAGTGATTAAAATATTTAGTCAGTTTTCACACCAGTTACGCTTTGAAATAATGAACTAATTGTATCCTGTTGACTGATATGAATCCCGAGATAAAATATTACTCATATCCATAGTTATAGATACATCAAATAAAAGGAGCTTGATCATTTCAGATACACGACTGTTATATTTGTGAGCGGGTCGGAGGGATTAAGGGAACCAGATATCCAAAGCATTTTCTTGATTTTGTTCATTTCAAAATTATATCGAATTAATTGAACATCCTCTCTAAGAGATTTATCTTCAGGCACACGACAAGTAGATAGAGAGCTGAATAGATCTCTTGAATCAAAAGCAGAATGAAGAGAAATATTGATATTGAGAATTGTACTGTATGCTGCTGCATTAGGTTTTCCTTCCTCGATAACATCACCAGCAGCCAATATTTCACCACATACAATAGATTCAAATCACCACATACAATAGATTGAACAAGGCGTCGAGATAGATTTGAATGCCAATGAATTGTATGAATTATTGAATTACAATTTAAGTAGCCAATGAACAACCCACCAGTACATCCAAGTTGCGCATTTGTCGAACTGGCTGGTTTTCCTGCATCAAAAAAATCAACAACTGATAAATAGTTCCAGAAACTTTTGGTCGCCAGTACGTGCTCGTAGAAGAAAAAGTTTTTAATTCCGAAGCACAGAGAATTGAATAGATAGATCCCGAGCCAATGGATTTGACCTTTCCTGTTGTAAATAACTTGCTGTAAAAAACAGAAACTGGAGATGTAGCCATACCCAAATAGACAATTCAACTATTTAACGAATTAAAAGAGAAGTTTTCACATGACGTCATTTCTTCATCAGGTTGTTTTCGACGATTTATTGATATTGAATGAGGTTCCAGTCCATTCAGTTTTTCATCAGCTGAGAAATTAATTTTATAGTCATCAAACTGCATATCTTTACTTCCATTGAAATTAAAAGATCCAGGACTATGTACGATTGTACCAAGCGTATTTAATTTTCCAAGATCTTGAATAGATTGCTTCCTAATTTTATCTTGTCCAGTAATAAGTATATCATCGACGAATTTAACGAAAAGACGAATTAATGATCGTTCTGAACTCATGAAAAATAATTGGGGTATATAAACGACTGGTTTCAATCCGAGGTCAAAGAATGAATTATCTGGGTGTATTTGCCAATTTGCATTCGCGTTGACCAAACCATATGAAGCAGAAAGCAGACACCAATAAAAGGATTTTTCCGAGCATTCCCGAGGAGGCCTCATATGAACATCTCGTAATGCTAATCCAGATTGCGAAAATGCAGACTTGACATCAACCCTTGATCAATTTCATTCAAATTTTTTAGCAATTGAGAAGAGAGTTCTGATTATTATTGGAGAACAAGATTCCGAATCAGTTCTCAAATTACTTTTCTCCTTGTTCTCATTTCCATGCGGAGCAATTCGAGCCTTGCAATAATATTTTCAATCATATGAAGTTTTTATTTTATTTAAAAAGTGACTGGATATTACATTCGAGTCGGGAGGAATTTTTGAAACATGAATTTTTGAACAAGTACTGAGAAAATTATTTTCTTCCGTATTGTATGCATTTGAGGTAATATGAGATGGAAGTACAGATGATTGGTGAAGTAAACATTCTTTAGATCCAAACTTTTTATGATAAAAACTCAGATCTTTTTGTTCAGATGATTTCAATTCCGTTCCCTGTAACAACTCAATTTCATGCGCATCAATTCCACCATTTTCATCAACAGGGATTCAGGGTGTAGGTAATTACGGTTGAATTCATTCGGAACATGTTGCAGACATAATATGTTTTTAGATTCTGATAAATTTCCATCGCTTTCTCAGTCATTATATTTTTCGATATCAGCATTCATATTTTAGTTAACATTAAAATCATCAGAATGAACGTCAAAATTGTTTTCGCATACGTTCTTCACTTCGTTATAATTCGTTTCATCAGAAATATCTTCCACAGAGTATTCAATATATTGAATCAATAAATAATTTGCCTTTTGATTTTGATAAGCTAGTTCATTAGATGAAACGGAATGTCGGACATCTTCAATTGCCTCATGTATAGGTTTTCCATTCGATTCAGGTACTGTGACGATAAGAAGTTTTTTCTAATTTCAATACTGATTTGGACAATGACCAAGATCCTCTTTTCTGATTTGGTAGATGAGTAAAATTTTCTTCAATTTCGCCAACATTAATTGGAATATCGGTCACATACTTTGATTTTAGAATAAGATTTAATTTACTCTTAGCTATTAGCTCATTATGAGCTTCTCTTAAATCGATTGGTAGACTTCGAGGACCAGAAAAAGAGCTACAAAGGAAGTGGGCGGTGCTGCTGCAATTGCACACCGCAACAAAGTGACGGACCTGGAGAGAAAATTGTCGCGTCGACTCCCACTGCCCTCTGATAACCCTACACAGGCCCCTGATTTCGAATTTCAACCGCTGGCCTTTGATTCCTTGGGTTACCCTTCCCCCGAAACCGTCCGCTTCATAGAGGAACTGGTGCCTCGCACTGCTGACAAATTACACACGTCAACAGGAGTTATCCGTAATCGGATTTTTAGGCGCATTAGTACCACAATCTGGTCGTCGAGTGCACAATCTATTGAGTCGCGCATGTCGCTGCACGTGGCCTTCGTGGACCACCCGGCTAGCACTTAGCTAGCAGTATGGTCGGATCCTGCAGCAGACACCCGTTTTACTGATGAAATAAAGTTACTCCTAGAATTATCGATGGGTCTGGTGTGACCAGTGGCAAGCGCATATGAAGAAACAACATCATTTCCATACAAATCATTCGATATTGAAACATGCGAGCAATACGAACCGTATTACTTACAGAAGAGTCGGATATTTTGAAACGTATATAAATGTCTCTCAATATTTTTTGTTTCGACTCAATATAATTTTTGCTGTGTCTGTGGGAACCAATAGGACAAAATTCAACTCCTCTTTCCACGAGATAGCTTCTCAAAATATCATTGCCAAACGCCTGATATCCCATTAAATTGTTAGGGTCCCAAAATAGTGTTAAGCAGACAGTCTCAATACAGTTAATATCAGTTTCAATCCTTAAGGAGGGTACTATTGAACCAGTTGATTACCTGGTAACTGAGTCCATAGTATGAAAAATATCCAAGTTTTCCATAAAAAAGTGATCCAAAAACACTAATACACTAAATCCGCAAGATGTAGAGCTTAAGGATACAGCAAGAGGATAGGACGTTTTTTTGTGACATCACAGAATTTGCAGGAGTCAATTAGGCTTGATAAATATTTTTTATTCATCGTCCCAAATAAATTTTCTTTGTAGGAATAGTTTTATATCATCATAATTTGAGTGACCACATACATTTTTATGAACCATATTAATTAATTTCTTCTTTTCAAGCCCAAGATATTTTTAATTTGGTGTATTGATATTGTTGGAACAAATTGCTGATAGAAATGAATTTTCAATATGGTCGTATGGTTCTATACCTATATTTCCGGGTACAAAACAACTATAATATGTATCCAACAATGTTATCTAATCGAGTGAATTATTTGCGGACTTGAACTCAATGCGATTGTCCATCATATGAATAGTATTTTATTTTTATGTGATTTTCGTTCCAATAACCCATTGTGATGACCCACTGATTATTAGATGCCTTATTTTAACCTGATTATCATTGTTTGAGATAGCTGGTAAAATGATCGAACTGATAATTTTTCTTTTTTCGCTTGAGTGGTCGCCATTTCCTTATTGCAGGAACGGCGTGTCCTTGATACATTCAGGAAGGTCATCCAGAATTCCATTCCATTCCGGTAAAATAAATTTCGAAAATGCTCGTAATTCAACAATCCCCATTGCACTATACGGCGTTCCGACATCGAGTAACGGACTTGTGAATACTTCATTTGACGAAAAATGAAGTAATGTTTTTACCACTTGAAATGTTACAGAACCAGAATCATTTTTTTCTTTGATATTTTCTGCATTTCTCATTTTAGAAGATGAACCTTTATGATAATTTCTACCTCCCTTACATTATCTTTTCCATAGGCCAAATGACCAATTTCTGCACATCGGTCACAAGTTGGTTTTGCCTTGAGGGCAGTAAAGTTTTCAGGAGATAATCTTTGCTCATTGCTTTTCTTGAAATTTTTCTTTTTTCCATATGGAATATTTGATTGACTTGAGGAGATATATTTTTAAGAATTTTCATATATTTGACATGTAATTTTTTGTTCATCACATGCACGAATAATAGACGATATTTCTGAATATTTGATTAATTTAGTGGTTTTCCTTTATCCAAATCGGCTTCTTCTTCATGCTTCGGAGATCCGCGGCCAAAATAGATACTCGCTGGTTTGAATCAATTTTGGAATTAGCCAGGAGCAAAAATGATACAAGTGCCTCAGGTAATTTGCAAGTACCAGTAAATAAATGAAATCGGGCAATTCTAGCTTCAAAAAGTTATTCAAAATTTTTCAAAGAGTCATTATCACCACGAGTAGTGTGCAGTACATCTAAGAATTTTTGAAATGTATCTGATTTAGATGATAGAGGATTCACCTTATGGAAACCGTTAGCAATCGCAAATGCACCATTTTCAGACTGAATTTCGGTGTCTCGGATTTTCTTACAAATATCAAGAGGTCGTCCAAATAATTATGATTGTAAGACATGACATTGTACTGCCTTAGGAATCTTATTTGAATTTGATGCTGAAAAAAGTAATGGACAGATTTCCATTTGTGAATAGCATCAAAATATTTTTCTTGAGGTCCATTACCATCAGTCCAAGGAGCCGTACGAATCTTTTATGACAATTTCGGTCTTGAAGGAATTTCGGGGCGATCTGGGCCCATAACTGCAACATAAATGGGATAGGTAGATCCAATAAAATAAGTAGTTCCAACATGAGTAGATAAATAAATGCAACAATTCGACTTAGAATAAATAATGAATAGAAAACAAAATCTAATTATAGCTGATCGAGTGGAATATTTCGATGGCCCGAGGATGAAAAATATTTCTAATAACCTAGACTATTTGTACTCTACACCAAAGTGAACCTGCTTCAGAAATGAGGTGAGCCGTACAATAATTTCGTTAGTCATGATTCAGGCTCAGCAATAATTATTGCAGTATTTTCCAGGTAAGCACTCATCCAGATAATATTTTTTTTGGCAGCATAAATTAAATAATTATAGCCTGTATAATATAAAACCCCAACTTGAGGACGTAAAAATTATTTCACACTGAATTAAGCATAAAATAAGGCCAATTTGAAATATATAAAATTATTCCTTGATGATTCTTGATAAATATAAGTTGTGGGCCTCAATAAAAATATTGTTCAAAAATTCAGCATCACTGTAGGATAGCGTGATAGTGATTAAAATATTTGGTCAATTTTCACAGGGACACACTCCTACAGCGGCATTCTGTGATAGCTATTGCTTTCAACGCTGCATGTCTGCTGATAGGGCCCGCAGCAACATTTTAGTCGTCGTCCCATAGCACACCCATTTCGCCGTGGTGTCTACTCCGCCGCCCCCACACTGCATGGGTTACCCGGAATTTCACCTTATGTTACACTGACAGTAAACTAGCCTAGTCGTTCCCCCTTAAAACTTCTCCACCTTGTTGAGGATACGAATGAATATTTCATTCACTTATCCAAAGATCATATATTTCTTTCCAGAGGGAAAAATGATTTGGTTCTTTAATTTTTGAAAAGTGCGGTTCGGCTATCCCTGGTATATGCTAAACATGCTCAGGATAATTGGTAATGTGAGTCATGTGCCTAAACGGCTGGCTTGAAGCCTGTCAGCATGCATAATGCATTGAACATCACTGCTGTTGCTCTTTGAAGAGTAAACCACCCAAACATTTTTCCTCTGACCCCAATTCGTTATTCCAAAGCACAACGATTTCCTGTGAGGTTTCACGTGTCAAGTTTCCTATGGGAACCAACATGCAATGAATGAGAAGTAAACGTCCCTCCAGAAAGAGCGGCAATAGAAAGTGCGTGTAGGCATCGGTGTAAAGCTCTGAGTCAACTTTCTAAGTCGAATTGATTGTGGTTGTCTGGAAAACTATGGCATAGATTGGATATACCTTCAAAAAATAAAACAACAAAACCTTTCCCCAATGTCTTAGTCGCCAGGCTGTAACCTCCCTGGAAGGCCAAAGTACCGGGTGTGGTGCCGAAAAAGCTTGTGCCAGCGACGGAGTAGATCCAGTGAAGAAGGTAAAGACGGTGATGGGGGGATGTGCGCAAATTCACACGCGAAAAAAATCTAGATGAGGAAAAAAATTGTACACAGTATCGGAATTGGGAAAATATTTTTACAATTCCTGAATTTGCAAGATATTTTTAATTTGGATGAGTTTGGCAAATTCATCGGTTGGTTTTTTTATTTTAGGACACGCTGTCGTAATAGATGTCAGTACAGTTCCAGGTTCTGGGTGATACTACAAGTGACTGTGAAAGGTATATAATGACCACATTAATTCCCACCACTGGCCGATAGGTGGCTGGGATGGGTATGGCACCTAGAGATTTACATTAAGGATATATCGTCTAATAGTCTCTCTGGTTCACACGATTCCCGTGAATGCATTTTATGGTTATTTGTATTTTTGTTTGGGACTATTGGGGTAGCCAAAAGTCTATATAAGCCGATTAAACTGCTTCCTTTAGTGGAGGTCAAGCAAGTTGGCAGACAACTTCAAGTCAAGCTCCGAGTAGTAGAGAGTTGAGAGTCCACTTCAGACCCAAGAAACATTTTTCCTAAGCTGGTCCCAGATCATCAGTGGTAGACCCTGCCCCATTTATCTTTGCTTGTAGCTTCCTCAACTCTCTCCCATATACACTCCTTCTTATTCGTTCAAGTATACCACGGTAGCACTTTTGTCGCGCGCAACACCTCCTTCCCGGGGTAGTTGGTTCTGAGTTTCTCTTCTCCCAACGACTTACTCCTATGAGGGGGATGGTAAGAAACCAAGGGGATTCGACTTGGCGCTCGCTCCTTCACAATTGATAATCGGACGGACATGGAAGAATCGGCAAACGTGACATGATTGGTTTGAATGCACATAAAAGAACTTTCGTGGAGTCCGTTAACTATTTACGCAAACACACAAACTACACACTCTTGAAGTAACGACGAAGATAAAGTCGACATCCCTAATCCACGAATTTGTTGATCAATTGACGCCGAAATTACATAACGAACGTCGCGTTGAGGAGAATTTTCTCCTTCCCACCTGGAGAAGGCGCGAAATACATGATCTGCGAGTGGGAAACGGGGAACCCCGGTCCCTGTCAACAGCAGCTGAATTTTTCGTACCGCACGAATGTACTGTAGTATGGATGTAGAACTGATGCCACGACGTTCCTCTCTAGCAGCCGTCATGTCCAATGCAGCATGCTTGATGGCTGGCCTGAAGATATAATTTTAGGGAGCGTAGTTCCTTCCCCATTACTGTGTCCGTATACCTTTTTTGAGTCGATTGTGGTTGTCTGGAAAACCATGGGATAGATCGGATATATCTTTCAAGAGTACAACACACTTAAACGTTCCCCCACGTCCCACTGTGCGCTAAAATGCAATTAATTCAATGAAAGAGACAAGATTAGCCTCAGTGACAAGCATTGGAACTCGGTTCTACGCCATATAGAATTCGAGCTATGTGCGCTGTTAGGTGCTTCTGGATTCTGCAGTTCGATAGCTCCATGCGTATCGGGCAAACAGTTCAGCTAACATACGTGTACCAGATGTGGGTGTATCACCGATTATGTGTTTCAGATCAGTTAGATTGGATGCATCTTCCAAGAGTAAAGCACCCAAACCTTTCCCCCCCTTTTCAGTTGATCATCGCGTTATCATAGATTGACCTCGATGAAGAGAAGATCCCATTGCGGATTCAGTAGAAGTTGGGCACTCCATATTCCCTCCAGGGGATGTAGCAATTGGGTCAAAGTATGCGCAAAGTGAATCGCTACAGCATCCTACAGTTGTTCCGGCTAGCCTTGAATCAAAAGCACTGCAGGTACCTTCTTCTGTGTGAGCATCGTGACCGTCGACCCCATTAGGTACACCGTGGGTCACCAAACTCGTAAGTGATCGCCCACCGTCCACAATGAGTTCAGTAAGTGGAAGCACTTACGTCAGAGGAGTGCTCGTCGAGATTTCAGTACCTGAAAGCGTCGAGCGGTGTGCGTAGACTAGCCATCACGGAACGCCGAAGCTTTCGACAAATGTAGAGGTCTCCACGAGAAAACTGGTGGAGTAGGTTGTCGGCAAACCTGTTGGCGACCGAATTTAGCCATTCTGTTGGTACGTAAACGGTCCTTTCTATTGGAGATTGGTCCCCTCCACAAACTTTTGTCTTCTCCCTCCCCATGATTCTTCAAAAACAACTCTTCCCATCGTTCTCCTTTTAGGAACAAAATCATGGAACGGATTTTCCAATGAATACATATTCACTGTGCAACTCCATTTCCATTTTATCTCTGAGGACTTTGGACCTCTTTTTTTATAAAAGAAATCTTTCGACTCGTGATCAAGTTCGTTCTACAAATTCAGTTCCGATATTTTATCAAGCTGAGTTTAGTTATTGTCCTAATCGCATGAACATTAAAAGCTGTGGCATTGGTTCACATTTTTATTTCGTCCATGGCCGCGAAGCTTTTCGAATACGTTGCCCTGTTTAAATTTTGAGATTGACATTGTTGAGGCTATTCCCGCCAACAACTACCCAATCGGTTCGCCCCTTTCTGGCACTTAACATGACCAGCCTCTGCCCTACCCTCACCATCACCAAGTCATCCCGAGGCCATCGTCAACTTAACTTTCTAGTTCTGATGGCAAATAGTCCAACCAACTATGATGATTAATTTAAAAATTGGACCAGAAACGCATTCGGGAGTGGGTCCGCCGTAACTGCTTCGCGCAGGCAGAAAATGAAGAGGAGGAGGAAGAGGGGGTATAGGAAGTGGAGGAATGGGTGAACCTGTGGGAGCCACTAATGCACAACGGTGGGGGGGCTCCTTTGGAAATCTGAGGGAAGACTGAGGGCGTAATTGTGATGTCTGACTCTTCTGACGAAGATGGAGAGAAGATTGAAGAGATTGAAGAGGAGTATGAGAAAGATGAGGGGGAGGGAGACATAGAAAGTTCTGGAGTAGTGGAGAGTGGGCTGGAAAGTATGGAACAGGTGGTCCCGACCCTAGACCCAGATGGAACCATATTCAGTGGTCTAGATATTTTCCAGGAGGCAACGGAGAATTCTAAGCCGTTCAATGATATTTGTGAGGACTTCTTAGGTGAAATGGAATTTTTTTAGGGAACTGTCTGGCTCTGGTCTGAAGGACTAAAATATTTAGGGATAAATCTAGATGTTTATACTGATAGTATCTGCAGTTAGTGTTTCTCGTTCATATGATTCCATTTGATCTATTTTATGGGGTTTAGTGTTTTTTGTGAGACTTCAAGGTTAGTCAAAAAGTCTATATGAGCTCAGTAAACTGCTTCCTCTTGTTGACGTCAAGCAAGATGGCGGAAAGCTTCAAGTCAAGTCCCGAGTAGTAGAAAGCTACGAGTCAACTTCAGACCCAAGAAACAGTTTTCCTACGCTAGTCACATAGCATCAGTGGTAGACCCTGCCCCTTCCATACTTGTTTGCAGCCCTTTCAACTGGTTTCCTTACGCACCTCTTTTTTTTTGTTCAACTATACCACAGAAGCACTTTTGTCGCTTGTAACACCTAGTTGTTGTGGAATTCAGTTCTGAATATCTCTTCTTTCGACAATTTACGCCTACCAGATCGCCCAACCTATTCACTTCTCGTAGTCCGCTACTGTCATTTGGTTCGTCGCATTAATCATATGCCATTTGCACTTTACTGTCAAGTAATTTATTCGGGTTTTTTCCTTAAATCTACCGATACGAAACTGCCTGGTTAGCCATTGTCCGGTGAAGCAACCTAGAGTGAATCTGAACTATTTATTCTTCCACTTATAACTTCTAACAGGACAAAAGAGCCTCAATTCGGGTTGCTCCCAATATTTAAATGTTTTCTTGCGGTTACATACTCATGTAATTCCAAGAACTAGATCATACTTTCGTTCCTTGATAATTTAGTAATGGTTCCCAATATCTTCTTTTAGCTTCATCAAACCGTGGAATATTCTCTTCCCAGTCCTCCCATTTGCACTAACATTTAATATATGGAAATGTAAATCAATTTGGAGTAACAGCTGACCATATCTTTCAAATATTAAAATACCACAACTCTTTTTCCCTCTACATTATCTCTACATGCCAAGTTTTGAAAATGGGGGTTGTTAAATTTTGGAAGATACCGTGACTGTTATGCAGAATGCTTATGTGTAGGGGAGCCGAGCTGAGGGAAAACCGCAATACCATAGCGAAACCATGCATGAAGCACGCAGTATCTAACCACACAGCTTCTGCAACATACCACTACAACTTCTAGTTGTCGTATTTTCTCTTCCTTTTTCTTTTTGGCATCCAATCCAATTTGTATTTGGCAGAATTTCCATAATCTATGTTTTTGCCGACATACTGCATGCCTTTTTCTTTCGAAAAGCCCCAATCACTTTGCAGTATGCACTGTTTCTAGTTACCCAAGAGTTAACAGGCCGTGCTCAGGTTCGTCTACCTAACTAAGAGGAAATATAGAATCTTTGAAGGATATATTGAAGGAGGTGGATGCTTTTCTACCTAATTCAACGAAGGTTTCAATAGGGAGCACTATCCAATGGGTTTGAATTAACGGATTGATCGCGCAGATCTTCAGGAAAAAACCAAGACTTTTGATAGGTGTAATTCGTCGGGAAAAGAGATAGTCAGAACCAATGTCCCCATGAAGGAGTTGTTGCAAGCGACAAAAGTTCAACCGTGGTAGTTGAACCAACAAAAAGGAGTGGGGTAAGGAAGAGAGTTGAAAGGGCTACAAGCAAGTATAGACGAGGCAGGGTCTACCACTGATGTTCTGGAACCAGTGCAGGGAAATTTTTTTGGTCTGAATTTGACTCTCAACTTCCTACTACCCGGGACTTGACTTGAAGGGAAAATTTGTTACCAAGAATTTATTTCTCCCAGTACAAGTGCAGACGCGGTGGCCCGTCACCAACTAGGTGATCCTCGAACATGGCTATGCCCCAAACCACTTCGCCCGGCATCCAAGCGCCCCCTACAGCGCCCTCACCACTGTCCCTTCGGTTTTGCATCCATCACGGCGAATACCGTGCATGAGTCGGTTTCATATTTCCGTCAAATCCAAAAATTCGACATGAACTCCACCATTAACCACACAAAGCGAACGCAGGTTCCAAGCCTGCAGGACTTCTTATCTTCTTATGGATACTGGTACTGTTATGCTCACAATTGATATATGAGCTCAACGGTTGGGTGTAAGCTTCAAAATAGCCTTCATTCCTACACATATCGGCCATGCCCGGAGTGCGGCGACAGGTCATCAACCCCTCCCCAGTACACTCCGCTCTTACACATGCAGCTTCGCTCCGCTCCTCGAGTGCCATCTGCATCTCGTATACCGAAAGAGGTTACACCCCCTGAAGAAGCTTCAGTCTCAAGTTGTCCGCCCTAATCACAGGCCATTTCGGATGCCACTCACCCTCCGACTTTGCCCATTCTCACTCCTTGAATGAATGGCGAGAGGAGACAACCGCTTACCCCCTTGCACACAATCTGCACCACTCACGTCCCGCTAGCGCAACACATACCGCGACGTAAACGTCAGCGGAGTTCGATGGAGATGGCTCTTGTCCTAAGAGAATGCGCGGACGCACCACATTGTTCTCCTCAAGCTGTGGAGGCATTCAGCAAGTTATTCCTACTAACTTCCGCGATCCTTTCAAATCCCAAGCCCTCCACCCTCTCAAATCTCGTCCCGGGCACAGCACCAAATTCCCGTATTTTTGCTGAACTCATTCAACTGTGTTGTGATGGACAGTACGAAACTTTGATGCCAAGGGCAAACGCCTTGGCATTGTCGCGCCCGCTGCATAAATCAACTGAAGTGGAACAAGCGGGGATCAACAAACGGGGCACTCTGAGGCTTACAAAGGAGGGCGCTTACGGCAAGTCAGCGCGTGCGCTGCGATCTTCTAGGATAGCATGCCCTTTTGCAGAGGTGGTTGCCATTCTGCGGGAGAAACACACACAGCGCTCTTCGACTACGGAGTCGTGCCAACCTGCTTGCCCTGACTCGTTCCCGGCTTGCCCCCACTTCACTACAGTACTTGTTCTCCGTTGTGTTCGAAGCTTTCCAAGAGAAAGCGCCGCAGGGTGATCCTGACTCCGCCCAAAGCATCTCGTTGAGCTTTTACAGGTCCCACTAATTGTCAATGGTGGCCGAATCCTGCCAGCTGCTCTAGCTAGCGTGGCCAATGATAGGGATCAATCGTCGGAAAGAGAGATACTCAGAACCAACTAACTCAAGAGGGAGGTATTGCAAGCGCCAATAGTGCTACCAAAGTACAGTTGAACGAACAAAAAGAAGTGTAAAATGAAGAAAGTTGAGAGTTCTAAAAGAAATTATGAATGGGGCAGGTTCTCCCATTGAAACCCTGTGACTAGAGTGGAAAAAATGTTTCTTGGGTCTGAAGTTGACTCTTCGCTTTATACTACTCGGGACTTGACTTGAATTTGTCCACCAATATTGCTTGACCTCCACAAAAGGAAGCAGTCTACAGCTTATATGGAAATTTTAGCTAACCCTAAAGTATCAAAGAACCATACCAAGAACCATAAAATGCATCAAATGAAATCGTGTGAACGAGAAAGACTAACAGCAGATACTATCAGGATAAGTATATAGATTCTTTCCTTAATATCGTAGTCCTCTATATCAGAGCCAAACAGTTCCCCTAAAATATCCATTCCACCTTAGCCAGTGCACACAAATTTTTGCGAACGGTTTAGAATTCTCCATTGCCTCCCGCGAAATATCTAGGCAAATGAGAACGTCCCCATCCGGTTCCAGAGTCGGTACAACCTGGTCCATTCTTTCTGTCCCCTTCCCCATTAATCCAGCACTTTCCATGTCTCCCTCCCCCTCATCCTCTCCATCCGTCTCATCCTACTCTTCCTCTAACTCCTGCACTCCCTCCCTCTCCTCCCCTGCCTCTTCTGCCTGCTCGTAGCGTTTACGGTGGACCCACTCCCGAATGCGTTCCAGGTCCAGCCTTCTGCATAAATCATCGTAATCAGTTGGACCATTTGCCATCAGGGCCAAAGCGTTGAGTGGACGACGGCCTTGGGATGACTTGGTGATGGTGGGGGAAGGGCGGAGGTTGGTCATGTTAAGGGCCAAAAGAAGGGGTGAGCCGATGGGGCAGGTGATGGCGGGGGGTTGCCTCAACGACGTCGACTTCGAACTTTAAATGCTGCGACATCTCCGAAAAGTATGACGACCTTGGTTGTGTACAGTAATTTCATCTATGAATGACCCCCGTGTCTTAAAAGAAAAAAGCAACCCAACATTTTGCCACAGTCATTCAAATTAAAAAAACTCTTGCAAATTCAGAAACTGTAAAGTATCTTCCAAAATCCGTTCCTCCATATAAATTCTGTCCTATTCTAGAGTTTTTTTCGTGTGCGATTTTTGTGCACATCTCGCCCTCTCGCTTAAGACGATCGTTCCTGCTCGTCTTCATTGACCCTGCTGTTGATCTGGGAGTTCTATCCATCCAACGGTGATATTTTATGGTTGACTAAAAGGATGTGGTAGTAGCTTATTTCCAATATGATGAGAGAGTGTGTACCGTGCGATGAACGGCTCATCTCCTTGGTCAAGAGTTTCGAAGATTCGTCGTATGGTTTCATAGCGTTCTCTGATGAGCTCCTCCCGTTTCACTTTTTCAACCCTTCCAAATGTGAGGTAGTAAACGTAGTATGCAAACTTTTTCTGGCAACGGGTCCAGAAACGGGTACTTGAAGGAGAAAACACTCGCAACATAAGGACTGAGTCCTCACGAGTAAGGTGCACCCCGTGAATGGTCTGGAAGCACATGAAAATACTAATGGCAAAAAAAGAAATAACCTCTGCTTCTCGAAGGTCATCTGTCATTTCGCGAAGCCAGTGTCTAATTGGTAGCCGTCCAATAATTAAGGATGCACTGTTTACCCCTGGGAGACTAGGCGTTGTTTGAGTTGATCTTCTTGGTGATCTTCCTTGCTGCTCCCAACGCCTTGCCGTCTACGATGATCCGCCCCAATCACTTGATGGTCGTGCTCGTATCATCATCATGGTCTCAAGAGGATCTTCTTCTTCAGCTGAGGTTGTCTTCTTGAGCGGAGAAACGTAAGGTTACCAAAGGGAATAGGGGACCAGTCGATAATCCATATCAGGGGGTAAGGCGTAACCTCTCAGTTGCACATCTTGGTTGTTCTTGAAAAATACCTATATCGGACAGAAAATGTTCAGATACGTTTGCAACAAGTCTCCGATAGCTCCCATTCCCTAACTTTCGAAAGAGTAATGACATATCCCCTCTACAAACTCTGGACTTGCTTCCGTGAACCTTCCGTTATGGAATGAAAATAGACCTCTTATTAATAGTCAGAAATCTTCTGAGGGTAGCAACAGGACGTTCAATGTACGAAAACATAGGCATATATTAATTTAGCAACGGATGATTACGTGGAGTTCGTAGTAGTCCCGCGTAATCTAGACAATTAATTCCCAGGCCGTTTTTCCTCTCATACGAATCATTTTATGATTAAAGATGAGTATTCCTCGTGCTTGCACATAGTCCTGTGTGAGAGGGAATTCTTCAGGCCCCTGATAGTGAGGATAAAGAGGACGTGCATGTATGTCCCTCCTTGATCTCTTCCTTAAGCTTGAACAGAGCTTACAATTCGGGTGTTCTTCCTCCTTGACGATGCTAGGGTTCGAGTACTCTGTTTGGAATGCCGGTCACTTCACAGCCTGCTACATTGCTTTTTCTTGTGCTACAAGCACTCTATAGCCGACTAAAAAGGTTTGGAGTGGAGACTCTGCACCCACATTTCTTGTCTTTGTTAACACACTCTGTGGTCTCCAGCCTTCGGTGGCCAATAGTTCGACTTGTCTACTCTCTTCGTCGATATTATTTCTTCCTATGTTTTTCTTTAACATTCTAGGAGCCATTCCGTACATGAGCTCGACCAGTGAGCCTCTCGTCCTTTCTTTTCTTCGACGATAGCCGTATAGCACTTTTGGTTGGGCATCTTTCCACTGGATTTCATTCTCCGACATAGTTTTCGATATTGCTAGTTTGATGGTTCCAACCATCCTTTCCGCTTTCCCGTTTCACATAAGAGCGTATACAAGAAATGCTTTTAACGGAATCGATTCTCTTCCAAGAAACAAAGCAGTGAAGTTGCAGTAATGCAGAGGGCCTTATCCGAGATGATCCTTTTTGGAAGGCCAAACGGTTGAACTATTTATTTCTCCATAAATCTCACGACCACCTCAGAATTTTCCTCCTCAACTGCAACTTCTATTGGCCATCCAGTAGGATGTTCCACCCTTATAAAGAGATATTTGTTTTCGGAAGATGTTTCCTTGAATGGGCCAGCAAAGGCGATTGAGAAAGCTTCAAGAAAACCGGAAACTGGAAGTCGGCACTAAAATATAGACGTTCTTATCGAAACTGGACCACCAGAATCTCTCCTTAATGAATTTAATTGGCTCTTTCAATATTCCAATGCACTAACTCAGAATAAAAAGCCCTCACGATCTTAATTTTTTGTTTGAAAAGGGCCAATAGTCGAGTAACGGCTTTAGTGTGTCGGAGAAGTGTCCGATTCTACAGTGCAAAAGCCTTTTGATTCCTGCTTACCCAATATCTGTGTTTCAGATTAACCTTTCCCCTTTCTAGTCCATCAAGGAATTTAATTAGTCCGTGAATATTAGCTTTGTACTCGTTATAGCTCTACACTTACACCTCGGCAGCTCCAACGATGTCCTCGGAAGCTTTTCCATTTGGACTTATTGGATCCCTCAAGCAGGATAGGTAATCAGCAGGCTGGTTATTTTATCCGAGTCTATACTCAATTTCAAACCGATGTTCTGCGAAAATGTTGAGCTATCGGGCTAAGCGGTGATGTACATCTTTCTTTTGGAATGCTGTCTTAAGTCCATTGTGATTAGTTATCAAGACAATTTTTTCGAGTGACAAAAGGTATACGCGAAACTTTTTCAGTGCGAAGATGACAGCTATTGCTTCTTTCTCGCAGACCGATTATCTCCTTTCTGCATCATTCAGAGTGCAACTTGAGAATCGAACAGGGTGTAGTCTTCCGTTTTCATTTTTTTGGGACAAAACGGCACCCAAAGGCCGTTCTGAGGCATCTGTCTCCACAACAAATGGTCTCTTGAAATCCGAATACATGAGAACTGCGGGGACACATAGCTTATCTTTAAGCTCCTCAAATGCAGTTTCCATTTCCTCGTTCCAGTAAAAATTTCCGTTCTTCGTAGTGCTGGCATGTAACGGTGCTGCAGTCTTGGCAAAATCTTTGATAAAACTTCTTCAATAATATATGAAGCCAGTCCTAAGAAGCTTCGTACCTCCGTCTTTGAGGCGAGCCTTGGTGCCAACTTGCCTTATTCGTTTTCTTTGGATCCACTCTAATTCCCTCTTGATCGACGATATGGCCGAGTAATTGGATAGAAGTTTTTGCAAAGAAGCATTGATCAACTTAGTTTTCACGCTATATGCCGATATCCTCTCCACTAATGCCTTGACATGTGATATGTGCTGATCCAAGAGTTTTAAGAATATTAACACATCATCGATATAATCTCTTGCAAATGACAGTCCTTTCAAAACCTCGTTCATCATTCGTTGAAATGTAGCTGGGGCATTCTTTAGACCAACACGCATTACTTTGAACCTGAAGATACCGGCTTTGCTGATGAAATTTGTTCTTTCCTTACTTTCTTCATCCAATGTAATCTGCCAATAGCCAGTGTAAAGGTCAATTTAGGTGAGTTATCTCCCGTCCTTCGAATCCTCGAAGATTTCCTCCATATTTGGAATCGGAAATAGATCAGGTATCATTCTCTGGGTCAGTTGTCGGCAATCGACGCAAAAGGGAAGTTTTACATCCTTCTTTGGTTCTACCACAACTGGAAATGACCTTGGGGATGAAACTGGCCGAATAATATCATTTTTCATTATAATTTTAACATTCTCTGAGATAAATTGTTCATATTTTGGCAGTTGACGTCTAGGATTGTGGTAAATTGGTTGAGTATCGGTAAGTTCAAATGAGTGAGTGGCCGGTACACTTGCTTGTCTTAGACCTGAAACGGACCATGCAATTACTTCGGAAGATGTTAACATGTCGGATATTATCAATGAGGCGAGGTCTGGAAGGTGCTGTAATTTTTCTTGAATTTCTGCTATCTGATGCTCTCCCTCTTCTTGATCCTCACCCTCTAAATTTTGAAGTATCTCTTCCGGCGTGCTCACATCTTCAGATATAGAATTCGACAAATTTTTATTTTCTTTGCAAAATCAATCTTCTTTCATGCTCTGAATGCCGTCCTTTGATTCGAAACTATCGCAAAAAGAAACAAATTCAGGTACCAAACCTATCCTAGAGTTCCAGTCGTCATCTGTTTCAAACACCGAATCATAATCATCCCATGCCGTGTTCATCATCTCTCGAGCGTACCTTGTTCCACTTCCCAAATTATTAGTTGGTTCGTAATCTTCGCTGTCATAGCTAGTAGTGACCTCTTTACTGTCCGTTTCGCTTAGATCTTCCGGATGTGTGCTTTTGTCGAAATCCAGGGGCATCTTCACGGTTCTGCCGTCAATATTAATTAAATCCAGGGGCATCTTCACGGTTCTGCCGTCAATATTAATTAACGCTTTGGTTGCCCAAGTCAATGTATGTCCCTAGTCTTTCCGTTGTAAGGCAACCAGTAACTGCATCTAACGGTAGATCAGGCATGAAAAGAAAGACTACATCAACTTTAGGGTCCTCAAAGAACACGGAAACCTTGTCAACAGTGCCCATGCATTTTGAGACGGTTCCATTTGCCACAGTTACTCTTCGAGTAGTTGGAATGATTTCAAGGCCTATATCTGTCACCAAAGTTTCTGAAATGAGGTTTGGAACAGCTCCCGAATCGAAAATAGTTTGATTTTTCATTCCCAATATTTTGACTGGTACCAGCGTAAGAGCTCTTGGTGCTATCGGGCCGATTGAAGAAACAGTTTCTTATCCTTAGCGGAATTATGAGACCTGATAATTTTTTGAGCTATTTTCTCGCATCCTCTGCGTCGCCCATCGAAAGTTGACCAAACTTCATTCCAGTTGGGGCCGATGCAAGCTCAGCTACCAAATTGTATTTCTTCACATACTCTAGTACGTCCTTCGAGATACTCTTAAATTCATTACTCTTTTTTTTCTTCTTGGCCGGAGTGATTTAGACTCCTGGAACGACTTGATATTACCTCTTGGTCCGAGGCGGTACAGGTTGTGGGATATCTTCCAGCATTCCATAATCTAGCCTAGGTTTTTTCGATAAAAGTTTCCCTTCCCCGTCCCTTTTTGTGACATTGACTTGACTAATTTTCTTCAGCGATAAAAAACGTCACCGGCATCCGTCGACCTTTTATTCTTTCTGTTTTGAAAAATGTTAACCTCTGGTCCTGACCAGCTCCTCGCGTCCGATAAATTTGCTCTTCTGTTGTCTTTAGAGCAGCTTATACTTTCATGATGCCCATATCGTCCGCACTTTCCACAACGAGTGTTTCTATGTGGATTATCAGTACACCTATTTGCAAAGTGTCCAGTGTTATGGCAGTGGAAGCATATTTCTGCGGCCATAGGGGGCCCATATTGGTTCTTATTAGAGGTAAGAGTAAGGCTCTCCAACTGCGAGGTTATCATGTCAATTCGATTATCGAATCGGGTTTCCAACCTTTCTTACAAGTTTTTGGCATCACTCCTGACAGATTCCCATTCTGCTGCACTAGTAGCCGGCCTTTCATAATTCTTTTCAGGATGTACGATAGACATCGATGTACGGGTTTCTCTCGGTACTTCACCCAGTGACTGAACATTCTCCGAATTTTTGACAAATTCTACTACGGTGCCCTACAGTTCATTTAAAGTGTAAGGTACCCTGATAAGGAGGAAATCGGAAAGCCGCCTATCCCCCATCGCCGCCTTTTGCAGCATTCCGTGTCTGGCTTCGGCGTTGAACTCAGCCATTTCATAGAGATCACACAAGTATACCAATGAGCTTAACATATCGCCGAAGTTGAGCCTTGCTTCTATGGCGGTACGAATCATCTCATCAGGTTCTACCTCCTTCGCATATTCTTTCACAAGCAATTCACATACCTCACCGAAGCTACGCCCATTCCCGTTGAGAGACCACCCGTTGATAAACTTGGCCTTATATTTGTGCTTTGCGTCACCATGAAGATAGGCGAAGATACTTTCGGCCTTCTCTTCATCGCTCTTCTCACGCATCACAACGTTGCCATATGTATAGAAAAACCCCTCAACGTCTTCAAACTTGACTCCTGTGAACGTTATACGATCAGATTTGAGATCCATGATTACAGAAAAGAAATCCCCCCGAATTGTTCCTTACTACTGCTCGACTCGAATACCTCGAGTGCAACCCCCTCCACAAGAGTACCAAATGATGAAGGTAAATCGTCGAGAGAAGAGATACTCAGGACCAACTACCCCAAGAAGGAGGTATTGCAAGCAAAAAAAGTGCTACCGTGGCAAAGTTGAACGAACAAAAAGGAGTGTATATGGAAGAGAGTTGAGAGGGCTACAAGCAAGTAAAGACGGGACAGTGTACAACACAGATGCTCTGCGACCAGCGTAAGAAAACTTTTTCCCGGGTCTGAAGTTCACTCTTAGCTTCCTACTACTCGGTACTTGACCTGAAGCTGTCTCCCAACTTGCTTGACCTCCACAAGAGGAATCCGTTTACTCAGCTTATATAGAATTTTAGCTAACCCTAAAGTCTGATGCCCGAAAATGCTTAAAAATACTGTGTAGATGATTACTCTAAACAAACGATACCTAAGAAACTAAAAATCAGTATGATTTTCTTATTTCCCATTCTCTAAATCAGATCCGAACGACTCCTCCAAAATATCCATGCTGCCCAAGCAGTCCCCCATATATCTGCGAACGGCTCATAACAATCTATGTCCTCCTGGAATATATCTAAACTACTAAAGATATCCCCATCCGGTTCCATCTTCTGTACCACTTGCTCCATATATTCTACCATTCCAACACTTCCGAAGCTCCCCTGTCCCTCATCCTCCTCGTCTTCGTCCTTATCTTCGTC
This sequence comes from Kappaphycus alvarezii, assembly GCA_002205965.3. Taxonomy (NCBI): domain Eukaryota; phylum Rhodophyta; class Florideophyceae; order Gigartinales; family Solieriaceae; genus Kappaphycus; species Kappaphycus alvarezii. Next base: position 215,650 of record NADL03000125.1, read on the forward strand.
TTCATCCTCATCCTCATCATCCTCCTCATGATCTGCATGATCCTCATCGTCCTACTCATTCTCCTCATGATTCGCATTATCTTCCTCATCCTCCTCATCATCCTCCTCGTCGTTAACCTCGTAGACCAATTCCGGGGCTGCCCACTCCTCGAAGATCTCCCCAGCTCCCCCATCGACTTCCCACTCCTGCCACTCAGGTACCTCCTCCGCCTCCTCATCGACGAATAAACGACGTACAAATACGATCACCACTTTTTTGTTTGTCGGCGTAGGTAGTCATCACGGTCAGAAGATCCGATAGGGAGTAAATAAATGTAGTTCAGGAGGCGGGGGTGGAGATTTTTGGTGATGGAGGCGGAGGGGCGAAGGTTGTTCTTTTTGGTTGTAAATGGGGTGGAGCGATTGTGGATGGAGGATAGAGGGTGTGAGGGGGAGATTAGTATGTGTAGTGGTTTATAGATCTCAACACGTTTGGTAAAATGGGTTTATTTACACCTTAGAAGCGGACTGGAGTCGGTCCTAAACGGCTCAAATCGAAATTGCAGTAGTGCATTTGCGTGACATTTCTACATAAGGAGTGGATTTGATGAAGAAGGTAGATAAAGAAGACGTAAAACGCTGATTTGTAGTACAGGATACAGTATTAAAATATCTAGGGAGAATAGTAGAAACATTTTGAAAGGACGGTTAATGGAGTCAGGGGCGGGATCGTTGTAGGTTGCTGGATTACACGAGGGGAGGACCATTTCCTGAATTACACAAGGGAAGGACCATTTTCTGAATTACACGAGGGGATTTTATACAGGTTACTCCGTACGGTTTATCCCTTTTGCCCTATATCGCGCCGTCATCGACACCGCCCATCTACTTTGAGCGCGGTCCGGCAAGCTCGTCCCGAGAGTGAGCCAATCTCTTCCATGTGTTTCCCTCAGTCATCCAGTCTAAAGTCCCTTATAGGTATAAGACCTCTATTTACAACGCTCTCTTGCGTTTTTGAGATCCTCGCGTTACCGAACGGAGACATGTGGAAAGTACAAAGACTGAACCCTTACGTTTGCTATCTCACGAACGTATGCCGCCCGTAACGTAGGCTATACCTTTCCCAGAAAAGGATTTTATTTCTCTCTACTTTACTTTATTTCTCATTCTACACATCCAATAGTAAAACATCAATTCCGTCTAAACTGTACTAGCTGAGCTCGCACAGTCTGAGCTATAATGGCTAAACATTACTTCTTGTTACTTTTCGCTGCACTTGCAGAACAAAAATATACCTGTAGATCTTGACATTACAAATCTCAGCTGAATTGTGTTCTTTCAATGGAAGTTTCTGCCCAAACCCTTAATATATTTCTTATTTTCATACAAATTTTTTATCTTCCCAAATAAATTTGAGTGTAAGGACAGATTCATCACTCATCTTGTCGTAATTTTTTTAACGTACTTTAAAATACAAAAAAGGTAGGTTAGACTTGCATTCGCCGAAGCTTTTCAGGACAAACAAATGGGAATTATTTACGTTCTTTCCTGGTTAAGTTGGTTTCAAAAGGGACAACGACCACCAGTACAGGTAATGTCAGTACAGATGTCGTCAAATTACCAATGGGGTAATTTGGGCACTTAAAATTAGGTAAATTTTTGAAGTTCCTAAAATTCATGGTCAGAAACTCGCTCAGAGCAAATACAAGCAAGAGAAGTGAAAATTCAATTCTGGATGATTTGTTTCAAAGTAAATATATTCTTACAAGGTCTATACTCTGCTCTCAACCTTCTGTCGTGAGATCCTTCTTGCTTTTGATCCCACCTATTGAACATTCTTCGTCAACGATCTTGACTTGGAGAGGTTCACCCCTATTTCCGGAGCAAAATATGTACCTGGAATCAAGATGAACGTAAAGCTCTCAATACTAACTAAAACGGATCGAAAACAAGTCCTAACGATATCTTCGAGGAATATTGCATAGAGATAAAACCTAAAAAGATTTTTTCAGATTACGAAACCGGGTTGACTGAAATTTCCTTTAAAATAGCATTCTTCCATTGGCTAATGGGAAGATTGATTCAGAATAAATATGAGGAAAATATAGTTCAACGCGACTATAGTTGATTTTTTGAGTCAGCTATTATATTACTTTTTGGGGCGATAATAAATCAAGGTTTCGTGGCGCAAGGCAGCAATGCCTTGTACTATTTGGGTTAGAACATTATTCTCAAAGGGCAGATTATTTTCATATACACGATTGCATCAGTGGCATGGATGTTGGTGTTAGAGCCCGATTGAGTTCACAGTTAAAAACCTAAACCTAGTAAATTGGCATCACACAGAAAGCTCTACAAAGAACAACATGAAAAGGACTTATTTAGGAAACATTTTCCCACAAATATGGATCTCACGGGAGCATCACTTCTATTGGCACGGCATGCGATTCTATTCACATGTATTCCGGGGAAAAGCGTTCATTTCTCCAATATTTTTGTCCATCAACATCCTTAGGCGTCGTTTCCTTTCCTTTTACTCCAATACATTCCTGGATTTCAATCTGCTGGAAGCGCAGGCTCTGATCCTTTTACACGGTTGTGACTCCTAGTTTTTTCCCATATATCGCAAAGTAATTGGACACGTAGCTGTTTTTAATATTGTAGATTATTTGCCGAGATATGTAAAGGAATATTTTGGTGAATTTGGTCCCACGAGGAACAGTTTGCACCAACATAGTAGTTTTCATCAAAACAATGAATAAAGTCCCGCTGATTGTGGAAACTTAATCTCTAGACGACAAGAGAAAGTGTCACAGTAGAAAGCTTGGAAAAATCTTACCGAGAATTCTGTCAGTGATTGTACTCGTGTATCTTATATTATCTGTATCCACGCTGATTCGAAAGAAAAACAGAATCAAAAATCAGAATTCTTCCACTGCAAAACGGAACAGGAAAATTCCACGTGGTAGTTACCGAATAACAGTGACAATCTGGCTGGTAAAAAATCAAATTGAGCCGAAACATTACATCCTCGATATTTAAGAGGTGCTTGAGAATGAAGCTGAGAATTCAGATGGCAACTAATAGCAATTTCTAAATTTGGAAGAACTAAATCCGAAATTAGTAAGGATCGTCTATGAAGCCTTGTTGTGCGCACGTCGTCGAATGAATATATCGCGAAAATCCAGAAACGTTTTTATATCGATTCGTATCCAATATAATTTCTTTTCGCAGATCATTGATCCGATTGACTAATGAATATAAGCTCTTTAAATTGCATGAGATCATTATACAGCCATAGAAATTTTTTGGCGGGAATATTCAAAAAAATATAATTATATGTTCATTTTGACTACTTCGCTCTTCTTTCGAGAGAGCAGCTTCTTGAAAGCTTACAAAATGATAATACCGAAAAATAATGCAGGGAATGACAAAGTGACGGAACTGCCGCGGAAAATACAGGAAATTAACCTGTTTCGAGTCCCTGTAGACAAACTTCCCCACGATTTAGATTGACATCGATCTTCTTTACTTCTTCTTTTGCGCAAAATTAACGTTAAAATCTGCCTATCTATTCTTCTTCCGACTTCTTTTCTGGTCTGATGCGTTTGGTAATCTATTCTCTGTTTTCAACTGCGATTGGAGAGGAGAAGTGTTCTGGTCAAAGAGAAGTGAGACTGTTCCTCTGTAGCAAACGAAATGGTTGATAAGATGTAAGAAAGGATCAAATTTGTATCTGAATCAATATCATGTAGAAGAAGGAGGTCGCTTGGAAAATACTGCTGCTTTCGACTTCAAACATGTATTTAATTCATCTTGTTTTACAGTATCTGAGAAGCGGTGTACGTGTAGCTGAATACTTTACTCTTTCGTTACATTCAACGTTCTCAGAACACAAAAACACTCAATACGTTGGTATACGTTGGTCTACGAGGAATAGTCTGCACGAAAATTGGATCTTGGCATTCTGGAAAATCAGTAATATCGCATGTTTTGCAACTATGTATGCCAAGGATATAGAACTTAGGTCCCCATATTCGGGACAGTGAGAATTTGATGACGTTGATTAAGACGAAGAAATATCTGATATTCCAAATATAAACTGCGAGTTTCTTTGACGTGTAGCCAGGCAGAGGTTCTAATTTTCAATCGAGGATAATGAAACAGATATGATTGAAAGGTCACGCAAAAAAAGTCGGCTGATGTTTTCCTATAAAATGCTCTACGTCAAGAATGAAAGCTCAAAATCAAATACTTTCAAATATTGAAGATATAAACTTCAGACAAATGCACACCTTTGCAGACATGACGCGACTTACCTTGTACTTGTTGAACTTTGCAATAAGTTGGGAGAGTGCTATCTCTATTTATACATTCTAATGGAAGTCTCAAACAATATTTGAAAAAAGCAGAATGTAATGAAGCTGACCGGAGAAATCAATACTTAATTCCAAAACCTTTCCGTTTATGACGTCTCCACACAAAAAAACAGAATATTCGACGGAACGATGTAATACTGGCAGTTTCAGTCCCCGGAGCTGTTTCGAAAAGAAACACTTGGTACTAACAAGAAAGTACACATGAGAAGCCATTCTCGTCGCAGTGCTCGTCTTCTCCCAACTATTTCTCCTTTATGCCGACTCATTAAATTCCATTGATGCAAAGGTTCTCGATATGAGTTTTCGAAAGACGTATGAAAATAATCCGTTTAGTTTCTAAATACATTGCTCCCAAAAAATATCGATAGTCAAAGTTTCGAAGTCAGTTCATTGTTAATGATGCGCATTGTAAGTAAAGGAACAATATACACCGTAAACCAATGGTCAAAACAGGTCCATAGAGTGAACCTGTAAATACCTATAAGGGAATGAAAATCTTTTCTACATCATGAAGGTTTTTGGTATGAAAGGAACAGCATTGAAAACTCGAACCCTCTAAGAATGGCTAATTTATTTATTGCATGCATTGGAGAGTTCCAAGAGAGAGACGACCACGAACGTCTATCGGAAGAGAGGGAATTTTTTTCCAATTCTTGCTGGCTGGGGGTGTATTTCTGGATGCTGCAGGACTTTAGTAAATTATTCTTTGGCGCAGCCCGATTGAAAAAACATTAGCAGTGAAACGTTTTGGCCAGAAACATAGTTCTACTTCTGGTCTTGGAATCAGCGTGTTTCAAGAGATGCTTGCAATAAACTAAGATAGCACGATTGTCCGAAAATGCTACGTCTTTCTGAATTTCATGCTCCATCCCGAGTTGCGTCCACAGTGAATGAAATTCTGAGGTGCATTTTCCTGCAAAAGATGTGTGGCTGAGCATGAGATGCAAGGTTTGCGTTGGATAAACCTATCTGCTTTACAGCAGGCATTTGCGGACTTGCATTACATTATGGAAGTGAACGTTACAGTCAATCGTCGTGTGATTCGAGAAGCGAGATCGTCGAGTAAGATTCCAATTTTCGGTAAAGGGGACGTTTTGGTTGCGCGAAAATACATTGGAGCTGGCGAAAAGCTACTCTGTCGTTCGAGGGACACATACCGTGTAGTAAGGCTGCTATCAAACTACACGTTTCTAATGTAAGATCTTGAAAACCTCTCAAAAAATGTACATGAATCTCGAAACTTAAACCTAGGTCACTAGTACCATTGTCTTTATATTGGTAAAAAAATTAGTTTTAGTTTCCAAAAAAAATGGTGTCTATTTTTGTCTTTCAGTGTCTGCTGGCTAGCAGTGAATCAGATCAAAAAAAACCACCAAAATCAGCTTTTCCGATGGTAGTATAGTGTGAACAGATTACAGAGAGGGCAGTCATAGATCCAGGTAACTCTCAGAGAATAAACCACGGTGTCTCCCCAGGGTGTGGGCAAAAGAAAGGAGTAACCCGACCTCGTAGCCCAGCAAATTGCTCCTCTTCTATGGGCGCGCAAGTGGGACAACCTCAACTGTCCTATCCTCAGGCGAGGAATCTCCGGCTTTTAAAAGGCTCAGGAGAGGTATGTCCCGAAATGGTGAGTCTGCAAACCTGCCATCGGTAGAAGGGATGAGTTCGCGAAGGACCACTCGACAGCGTCGCGTTTCTCGAAGGTTTGCCCCTTCCAATGGTTCGGCGAGATCAGGGTCTCGTGGCTCTTCTACTTGATATTACGGCCCTGCGAAGAGTAGTTCTTCGTATTTTCCCCTGTTTTAGTCACTCACAAGGTGGCACGAAAATTGGCACCCTTCCTTCGCTAAAATTCTATACATGGAGACCAAGATTCCAGGTCTTCTTTCCTTGAGACCAGTCCAGAGCCATCAGTTTTGGACGCCACTGTTCCTTCCTTGCCTAATTATGGGCGAATTGTGTATCACATAACCGCGATCGACGTCATTCAGAAATTCTTGGAATCCGTTTTGTCACCTCCTGAGGAGAGCTGTGATAGTACTGTACCAACTCTGGTCGGCCAGCTTGGTGACTAAATCATGAAGGCGCGCCATAAAATCATCAGTAGGGAGGAATTGGGCGTTCCATCTCTAATCAGGAGTCCGGAAATTCAGCCTTCGGATCGAACTTTCATCTCGGCGGAGGTTCGGCGGGTCATCCATTACTTTTCTGTTCAAGCAGTTGGAGATCCCGGTAGCTCTCTACCATGTTCTGCAAGGGAAATGCATCAGAGGTTGATGGCGTTGGGTAAGCACGTTTAGCGGTAAGCAACGGCTGAACGGGTCGATCTTCAGCGACACTGCCCTCTATCAATGGATAATTAGCAAAATGGGCGAATCCCATCGACAGTAAATAATTGGAAGTCATAGTTTTCAACAATGAGCCGAACATTTTGGGAAGTTCCCGTTTCACTTCAGTGAGGCCTTTTGAGCTTGCTACTAGCGGGCCCTTTGGCAAACCTCCTCGTGCTACTGTCCATGTCGGCCGAAAGATAATGACTTCTAAGTTGAGCTATATCTATTAGGTTTGTAATTCATCCCCCTTCGGAAGATTAGAACAGAATGGATCGATTCTGACTTATCTTGAGGATTTTATCCAACTTGAGCAGTGTCACCTTCTGGTGGTAGGGGCAATTTTTTTTTCCAGGAGTATTGCAGAAACTTGCTCCTCGGAAGCGCAGATATAGGTTCCCAAGTTGCCTCAGAGATGGGATAGCCGGTCCAGTGGAACTCAAACAGCAGCTCCTCGTCGTCAGCTTGGCTGTGTGATAAAATTTGTCGATGACATATTCCTGACTCGGGACTTCTGGCTTTTGTACCCTAGCCTCAGATTCCCTTGACTAATGCTTGGTCCGTGGGGGTAGCTGTTTTTCACTTTGGTTCTCTTCAGATCGCTTGTCACTGTTGGGGAGACTACTCTCTCGCGAATGGGCCGGAACGGATGGAAAAAACATCGTTTGATCGCCGCGTTTATACTCTGAGGGAGGAATTGTTTCTTCGGATACCGCCCACTTTTTGCTGTAATCCTGAGCATCGAGCGAGTCTTTTGGTGCATTAGTTATTGTTACCTCTCGATTTGCAACTAATGGAAGGTCAAGAAGCCCTTAAGAAATCGACCTACTTTCGAGAATACCACTTGATTTGATTGGCGGTATGATGGTGGCGGTTATGTGATTCGTTTCGTGCTGTTCCAGTGTAGACCTCAGCTGCTTACGATGGTAATTTTTTTGTACGTCACCCCAGAGTATTGGGGCAGGCTCGAGTCGGTCGCGCGATACTTCCTCTTTTGTGTCTTCAGTTTCGACCACCAAAGTGTCATCTCGAACTTTTCTGACTCTATGTAGACCAGTTGCGATGGCATAAAACTTGTGTTGCCGTTCTTTGCTCGCCCTGGGCTCCTTTCTCAGGAGAGCGAACGACCTGATCGATATTCTGATGACGATTTGCGTAGCCGAGCGTCAAGTTGCGTCTAGATCTTGCTTGTTTCTTCTCTATTGACTAGTCCACGGTAGAAATAAGGCCTTTCAGCCAAACCCCCCATTGTTGGTAATATTGTACTTTCAATGAGTTCTCTTCCCGAGTATGATGTGCTCAGATTGCAAAGAAAGTGGGCCTGCGTGACAAGAGGAGTTCGAACGGGGCCACATTCGTTGTCTTATGGACTTATGTGCTATAAACAAATATTTGCGGGTCCGTGAAGATGTTCCAGAACTTCGGATGATCAGCTATGTAGTTTCGGAGGTGTGCAAGTATTGTGCCGTTGAAACGCTCCACTTTTCCATTCGTCTGCGGGTGGTATGTGGTTGTAAACCAGTCCTTAATACCGAAAATCGAGCATACGCTCAAAAATAACTTGGACCCAAACTGACTACCATTATCGGACAAGAACTGTATCGGTTGACTGTAAAAGACACCCAGTTTGTTGCAAAGACGGGGGCAACTGCTGCAGCAGAGATTTTCTTTGAGGGCACGGCTCGTACGAGCTTGAAATATTGATCAGTGATCACCAGCAAGTATCGATTGCCCCTGTTGATGCGGATGAGCTTACCGAGTGTAGTTGTCTGGGAAAAGTATGGGATCGATCGGATACATCTTCCAAAAATAAAACACTTAATTGTTTCTCCCTTGCTTCAAAACATCTCCGCCTTTGGACGCTGTCTCTGAGGTTCATAGGCATAGTTAAATTTGAAAAGTAACTGCGCCCACTTGGACATGTCGTTTTACTTTAATTTACTAGACTCACACTTAAATAGTCTAACGATCCGACATAACTTTGAGTGACCACTCTGCATCTTTCGTCCAGAGCATCTTTCCTAGCCACAGATATGTACTTCCAGCCACACAGACCGCATAAGTCGTCAGCGTGGAGCTGCTCTATCCACAAGGGGATGCAGCAGGCCTTGAGTCCCAGTTTGCTCATGTAACCGAGCCTCATCCAACTGCAAGGCTTCATTAGATAGCAGCCTTAGTCCACTGATCAGCGCTTGACCACCCCAACACAATAACTGATCGAATCATACAATATACCTATCAGTCCTGAAAATCCAGTCACCAATAATTCGCAAGGCACACAATTCCAAGTTTTAACCAGAAGCCGCCATGTTCAATGTTGCCTGCTGATGGCAGGCTAGAAGGTAGCTTTTTAGGCAGCGTATTTCCTTCCCCATTACTGTATCGGTATACCCTTTTTGATTCGATTGCAGTTGTCTGGAAAACCATGGGATATATCGGATATTTCTTCCAAGAGTAAAACACCCAAACCTTTTCCTTTTAACCAAAGAAAAAGACTATAATCAAAAACTAAATAAATTCTGGAGGCATGAAGGGGCTAGGACTATCAAAGAAATCTAAAGTGCGAGCTCATGCATAAAGTTCCCAGATGCTCATAGGACCACAGTGAAAAACAATGTATGGTTGATCTGCATTCCTCAGGGTGGAGCCCCATAACCACAACGAGATACCTTCATAGAGTTAGGGCATACTCAACACTCAATTATTTTGACACGGGTGATACGAGAAACCTTTTCTCATATTGCTGTCGCGAGCTAGCTGCCCTTATCCTTGTGGCCGGACCATCGGAACACTCAGGACATTTAAAATTCCTCGCCGATTTAAGATCCGCAATGGCTTTTGCTTCATCGAGCAGTGAGATGGCGAACAATGGACACCAAACCAGGGCTTTAAGTTGATTTGCGCAACAGAATCCGAGTGCGGCAACCACCGCCGTTGTCGCAATGAGATTATTCTGCGCGCTCCGAATCATATTCCGTTTCATGCGCTCACAATCTTCATCAATTCTCACAGTGCTAAGAATCCCGTCGTTCGGCGCCCGGAGAGCACGCTCCACGCAGTTCAAAGCACGTCGTGCTTGAGCCGGAGAAGCATTCACATAGAACGACGCCAGAATTTTACCTCTGCTGCAACCAGACGATGCAATCAGCTCTTCGCCCCATTCAGACCCAACAAAAGACCGTCTTAGCTGTTGCAATTTCCGTTTAACCACGATCACAGGCAGTGGCGCTGCGCACTCACGCCAGCTCTCAAAATCATCGGGGTTGAATTCGTCTATCCATGCTTCGTCAGGCTGGTCCTCGGGATGCTGTGTACTCTTGCGGAGGAGCGAGGATCCTGGCCGCCTGCACTTGCTTTTTTTTCGATGAAAAAACTTTTTCGAGATGTTTGCAGTGTACTTTCTGTCTGCGGTGATTGCATGTGCAACTTGCATCAAGAGCAATAAAACGATGAGAGAAACTAATGGGCCAGAGGCTGACTGCATTTTGCCTAGACAGGTTGAGCTAGACTGGAATGTGATGAGCTGAATATCTGATCATCACTTACTGCCACCGTCTACGTCAAACCAGACCGCTTAAATAACTTCGCCTGCAGTTGAACCACTTTCTTCCTTTCCAATACTTCCCTATGGTAGGTAGATTAATTATAGTTGTTGGTATGGTAACAAGTTTCATCGCTGATGATTGCACCGCAAAGAATTGGCCACTATGACCCTCGAAAACCGAGGAATCTATCTTATGTCCACCAGATTTCTCTAAGAGAATACAGCACTAGGTTTCTGTAAGAGAATACAGCGCCAGTTTTCTCTAAGAGATAACAGCCCCTGACTGCAGTAAATCCTATCTAAAAGTATATCAACTCCTATCCGTGGACCCCGAGATTCTCTGAAATAATCATCTAATAATAATTGTAAGCAGCTGATGCTTCAAACTAGTTAAGGTACACCTAGCTTCGCTGCCCTCGATTTCCCGTTTTGTTACAGTTTTTCACAACCGTAGCAACCACACTTTGGAATATTGTTGATGGTCGAGTAAAGTACCATCAGCGCCCGCCACAACATTTTACGTACAGTTTACAGTTCCTCTCCCATTAATGTGTCGGCAGAAGTTTGTCAGTCGGGGGAGTTTTGAGTGTTTTTACTGGAACTCCATTTTGATTCTCCCCACTGGAAGTGTAAGACGACGAAATAAACTACCCCATCATTCCTTTTTTTATTATTGGAAGATATAGTTGATCAATCCTATAGATTTCCAGACAACCACAAGCGACTTAAAAGGTGTGCCAACATACTAATGGGGAAGGAACCCTATGAGTCGATTTTGAATGAACTTAAAAAAGGTGTGCCAACATACTAATGGGGGAGGAACGTTATGAGTCGATTTTGGTTGTCTGGAATACCTTAGGTTAGATCGAATATATCCTCCAACAGCAACATCACCAAAACCTTCCCCCTTTCATTTAAACGCACAGTACCATGGAAGTTGACTGTGTATCTACCAGCTTATCTGCTACAGGTAGTGAATGCCTCGTATTCACCATCTGCAATACAAAAGATTGAAAACCTTACTTAGTGGCCACTCGAGGCAGGGAACACACAGGATCATAGATACTGATCTCTGAAAAAAGTGTGTCAATGCTGCACTAGTTGGATTCGCAGCCCTGATCACAAGCGGTCAGTACTGAAGATCTTGGGAGAGAGAGATTTACTCGTTACATATCTAGAGAGCCACTCACTGAATTTTCGCGTCGTTACCTTTTGAAAGGAATCTGATTAGGTGACTACTGTGGGTAAATGGGTTTCTTATTTTGAAGGATCAAATAGTGCAGGGGGGGAAATTGTTGTGCTTTACTGAATAGAGATTTAGGACGGCTATTTTCAGAAGACGAGCTAGGAGGAGCAGGTCCATGTTTTAGATTCTGCAATGGTACAGTTATGCGGTACATGTGTTTGAGGTACAGTAGAGATGACTGACACAAATGGGGTTAACCGGGGGGAATGTTGGGCAATTTACAGTAATATCGAACCTTATCCCGCATAACCCATTAGCCACGTGGATATAACCGACCACATCTTCCAAGCATTAAAATAACCCAAAATTTTTCCCTCCTACTCCTCGGCGCCTCTGAAAGCTTGTTTTCACCACCGTAAAGATTCCCACCCACTCTTCTTCGTCATCTTGATTATACGAGAATCCTGCATAGCGTTGAAATTAGTACAGCTTAAATTGTCCTACAGGTGCTCGGGTAAATGAAAAAGAAAATCCTTACCAGGTTTTATGACTTGCTCATAAGATGAACCCTTCACACAATGTACTCGGTTTAGACATTAAATATCCAATGCGAAAAAAGAGGGACCTAGTGGACTCCTCCTAACTTCGGCAATGATGAAATATGTCTACTCTTTATCTTAAAGAGGATGCAAAGATATTTGAGTATTTGTGACATTTCTAAAAGTGCATAAATTTGCCTTGCTATGCGTGCTCTTCTTTCGATGTTTGGCACACTCTAAAGATGAGCAATGAGTAAATATCATATTCTTTGGAAGTTAGCTGTCTCTAGGTCTGTACTCTACTTGAAGTGGCCGCACAGTATACGAGATCTCAATATCAGATCAGTTTAACTAGTAATATGGTTCCCCTCTAAAACAGTAGAACACAAGGGATCTGGATTCTTGCTATGACAAGCCTGGAAAACTTGCGCAAAGCATAAATGGGATAATAGTCATGATCCTGGAACAGACATTGCTGCTGCAAAATTTTAGTTCGCATATCTGAGTTTTCCCCTTCAGTTGTCTCAATTGCTTCAGACAATGATGATTGAAGTTTACTGTGATATGGGAACATGTCCGCGAAATTGTGCACTTATGCGCTAAAGTAGGCAAGGTGTAAGACTTGCAAACGAATTTGGATTACGTAAAGCCATACGTAAGGCTCAATGAGAATGTACGCAGCAATCACATAAAGGGGGGGAAGCACTGGTGCTTTATTAATTTAGAGGAAGTGGTAGGTACTAACCGAAAAGTGCATACCTAGGGACGTGCAGTAAAAGTGTAGCCTGTCACCTCGACTATTCCTTGGTTCTCGCTTTATGCTCGCGTGCGTTTTAGTCATACTAAATAATTTCTTCCGCTTACTGCAAAACTAAGAACTCCAGTATTTCTTTCACAATCACACCAGTAGGTAAACTTTCGTATCACTGTGTAATACAAGAAATGGTCCTCCCTTCACGTAATACAGGAAATGGTCCTCCCTTCACGTAAGACAGGAAATGGTCCTCCCCTCGTGTAATCCAGCAACCTACAACGATCCCGCCCCTAACTTCTCCAACCGTCATTTCCAAATTTACTTCCATTTTATCTAGATATTTTTATACTGTATTTAACCCTCTGAATCGACCCCGATTCAAGTCCCTTTTCCCTTTTAGCTTACCTCCTTCTCCAAATTCGCCTTTTTTTGAGAAGAAGGGCGCAAATGCACTATTGCAAAATCCCTTGCAGATTTATTTTACCTATTCCTAATCTATAGAACCTGCCCTGGGAGCCTATTTAAATCCCTTTATTCTAAGTTCCTAATGCCCCCGATCATTTTACTCATCACCCCTCTCCCCCCACACACCCAAAACACCCTACATTGCCTCCCGTTCCCCAACGTCTATCACAATGAGCAACCTTCGCCCCTCTGTCCCTATTTCCAAAAACCGCCCTTCCCGTCCCATCAATGGCCTTCGTCTCGCCGCCTACGGGCCAACCGATGCCGACGACTACATCCGGCGGCAAACAAAGAAGCAAATTATCTAGTTCGTTCGCCGCCTCTTCATAGAAGAAGAAGCGCGAGGGAGGTAAGTCCGGGAGAGGCTGAGAAGGTCGAGGAGGAGAGCGGGGAGTCCTTCGAGGAATGGTTAGCCCCTGAGCTAGTGTACGAGGCTCAGGAGGATGGGGAGGAGGAAGAGGAGGATGAGGAGGAGGAGGAGGAGGAGGATGAGGGAACAGGGGGCATGGAAAGTGTTGGACTGGTGGGGCCTGGAATAGAGAGTATGGATCAAGTTGTGCCCACGATGGAACCGGATGGAGATATCTTTAGTAGTCTAGATATCTCCCAGGGGGGAATAGAGAGTTGTGAGCCATTCGCAGATATTTGTGGGGACTGCTTGGACAGCATGGATATTTTAGAGGAGTTGTTTGGATCTGATTTAGAGAATGGGAAATAAGAGGACCAAATTAATTGTTAGTTTCTTAAGTATCTTTTGCTTAGAGTATATTGTCCACACAAAGTATTTTTATGCATTTCTTGGTATCTTCTGTAGTTTTGTTCGGACTTTAGGGGTAGCCAAAAGTCTATATAAGCTGAGTAAACTGCTCCCTCTCATGGAGAGGTCAAGCAAGTTGGCAGACAACTTCAAGCCAAGTCCCGAGTAGTAGGAAGTTGAGAGTCAACTTCAGACCCAAGAAAGCTTTTTCTTACGCTAGTCGCAGAGCGTCGGTGGTAGACCCTGCCCCTTTTATACTTGCTTGTAGCTTCCTCAACTCTCTTCTATATACAATCCCTTTTGTTCGTTCAACAATACCACGGCAGCACTTTTGTCGCTCGCAACACCTCCTTCTCAGGGTAATTGGTTCTGAGGATCTCCTCCCCCGCCGATTTACCCCTATCACACTGTTCACGTCAACTCGGATCCAGAGCAATGAGATATCTCAGTATGACAACATATGGAAAGAACCGAGACTATCCCCGTGGGGAAAGGTTTGGGTGTTTTACGCTTGGGAGATATATTCGAGCTATCCCATGGTTTTCTAGGGAACCGCAATAAACTCAAAAAGATATGCCGACACAGTAATGGGGGAGGAAGTTCGCTCCCTAAAAGTCCACCTGTTGCGGAGGAAAAGGACAGTTCAGCCTTCTCGCACACCGAAACCAAAGCAACAGGTGAGGTCCGAACGTTCAGTCTGCAATGCAACTATCTCAACAATTGCGGAAAAATAGTTGAGAAAGATATCAAAAAACGCTGCTATTTGCAACTAGGGCGGAATTCCATAGAGGATTCCAACTGATGGAGCAGACGTGCTGCCGTATGGAAATGGTAAAATGTTTTGAGGAACAAGTTTGGATAGTTTAATATTTGGAAATTAATGTCAGTCCCTAAAGTGAGCCCATGTTCCATTAGGGATTGAGGCGGGTGAGTGTAAGCTTACGCAGTAAGAGGTTAGCAGGGTGCCCACATCACCCTTGAGTCGATTGTCGTCGTCCAGAAAGCTTTAGGATAGATCGAATGTATCTCCCAACAGTAACAAACCAAACCTTTCCCGTAGAAAACGAGCTGGAGTCTATCCATCAGACAGGAAGCAAAGAACTTTGATGCTGCTGCTGTAACAATCAAATAGTTTATGGATTGTTCTACAAGGTCCTGGATCATTCTGGACATTTGCTAGCAATCAAATTAGAGTCGCAAATACGATTTTTAGATTTTTTATTGCGTGTAGTTTTTATATTGCATTGCTGTAATGCATCTAGACGTTTCTAATTAGTGTTCTAGAGTAGTTTAGCGCACATTAGAAGTGTCTACCTAGTTTCTTTGATATGTGTGATTTTACATCTATTTACGGGGGTACAAACCACTATATAAGAGGTCGCAGATGCCGAGTAGCGGCATTAACAACCATCAAACATTTTCAACATCGATCAAAGTCAACATTTGAGTTTATTTTAACTGTCTTCCTTTGCCCCAACTACTCTCTCGTTTCACTGGTAGCATCGCCTAGTTGGCCGAAGGGAGTCGGTTGATACCACGACTGTGGGCTGGAGTGCCAGTCGTTGGTAAGCATCACCTGTGGGCTGGAGTGCCAGGTGAATGCTAGTAGTCTAGTTCTGCAGGGAGAACTAGATAGGCTGGAAGGTATCTTCAATATCTTCGCCTACTTTGATTGTGGTTGTTCTGCGCCGAGTCGCCTACGTATTCTCAAATAATCCTCTCGACTATTGGCTGTTAGCTAGGTCGACCGACTGGGACAAGGTTCGAGTAACGCGATTTAGGTTTGATCAGGTAGGAGCATCCTCATCGGTAGTGTGGAAAGAACTTAGGTTCTGTGATTGAGAAGTACCTTTTGGTCGGCTCGAGATTTTTCTTATAGGGTAAGGACACCGAAGGGTCTTTATCAAAAGACTGGTGGGGATATCCCGAACGGATCTAGATCACCGTAGCTCTCGAGTGTGGGTTACGAAGAGTACTTTATCACTCTCTTGCGGGAAGAGGACCCGTCGCCGTGGGACGGCTCCCTACAAGTATGAGTGGATAATAAGTCAAGAGAGAAGAAGTCAAGAGAAGAAAAGAAGGTTGTTCAAATGTCGTTGTTAAAGCCGAATAAGCCAGAGCAGTTCAAGGGCACTAGAGATCGGCTCGTCGTTGAAATGGTTATATCAGCTCGAACAGTATCTCACGCTTGTTCAGATGCAAAATACGGATTGCACTGAACGGAGCTAGGATTATGTACGCTACAACCTTGCTTACGGGCACAGCTGCAAGTTGGTGGTTCATGAAAGTTGCCTCCAATGCAGTTCCAGATTCTTTTGACGAGTTTAAGAATTTGGTACGAGCTGAGTTTATACCCGCGACAGTGTTCGACGTGCAAGAGACAAGCTAAGGACATTGCATCAGAAGTACTCTGTTGCCGCTTATCTCTCAGAGTTTAGAAATGTGGCTCTGAGCATCCCTGGTATCTCAATGGATGAAATGCTAGATAAGTTTGTCTCTGGACTTAAGCCACAGGTTAGGCTAGAAGTCCTCAAAAGCAATGTTGCGAACGTCGATGAAGCTGCCCGAATAGCTCTGAATGTTGACAGTGCTTTACGTGGATCTGGGATGTTCTCAAGGTTTGGTGAACAGTCGAGTTATGTTCCAAACCAGGCTCCCGTACCAATGGAGATCGGTAACGTGGAGAAGAGGTACAACCGTGGTCAAATTCGAAACAGGAATCGTCGATTTGATCCAGAGATAGAAAGGTTGTACAAGGAGAACCGCTGCTTTGTATGTCACAAAGTAGGTTGCAGGCCATGGAAGCATAATGACCGTGAGAAAAAGATTGCATCGAATAATGCTCAAGTTATTGACAATGACTCGGAAAACTAAGAGGTCCGCCGAAAGGAAAAACGCTCCGGTTGGGCCGAGTATGAGTGACTTTGAATGTCTTGTTGCAGAGGTTAGGCAACTAAGACGAAGTATCCAGAGTCCAGTGTTGAAAGAAGAGATTTGCACTGGTGATACCTCTGTAGTTGAGAAAAGTCAAGTAAGTCATGCGTTGAGAGTCCCGAAGACTAGTTTGGAGTCCAATACTATCGTTAATTGTCTTGAAGACAACAACCAGATCAGTGAGGAAGATATTCCAGTGGAGGAATTAATTGTACTTGATGGGACACTGAAAGACGTGAAAGTGTCCGTCCTCAAGGACGATGGTTGTAATACAAACGTAGTATCAAGGGATTTCGCAGCTCGGAACAGAGAAAGGTTTCGATTTAAGAATGTCAATGTCACTGTCAATCATTCGAGCAAGAAGTCAAAGGAAACAGCGTCTGAAGTCATCCTAGAAGCAACATTGAAGATTGGTTCCCATCTGTATACATCCAATTGGGTTGTTGCGAATTGTAGATATGATGTGCTTCTTGGAATGCCATGGCATGTTACCAACAATCCTGATATCGATTATCAAGAACGGATTGTTAAGGTTGGCAAACACGCGATTCCAATTACTGAAGATAATTCGAGGGAAGAAGTTAGAGTCACAAGCATTGGAGTTAAAAATTCCGGAACATGATTAGAAGAAAGAATCATGGGAGAGATTTCAATGTGTATCAACTTGTTGATGTGAATGAGTTGAAGTTGACTAAGCCCTCTGCAATCAAAGGCCAAAAGAATGCCAAATTGGAAAAGCTGCTGTTTCGATTTAAGGATGTCTTCAAAGGGGAACTACCTGCTGGACTACCACCAAAGAGAAGTGTGGATCATGAGATTGAGGTTGAGAAAGGTTCAAAGCCTCTTCATCGTCCGTTGTTTCAGTTATCCACCGCGGAGTTGAAAGCTGCAAAGGAATATGTTGAAGACTTGTTGAGAAAGAAGAAGATCAGGCCAAGTAAATCACCGTATGGATCACCGTTATTTTTCGTCCAAGAGAAAGACAAGTTGAGAGGAGTGGTCGATTATAGAGCACTTAATCGAATCAAGAACAGGAACAACGCTCCCTTGCCTATATCAGATGAGATTTTTGATAGGCTAGGGGATGCAAGAGTCTTTTCAAAGTTGGACTTGAAAACTGGTTTCCAGATGCCGAGTAGCGGCATTAACAACCATCAAACATTTTCAACATCGATCAAAGTCAACATTTGAGTTTATTTTAACTGTCCTCCTTTGCCCCAACTACTCTCTCGTTTCAGCTGCGTTCATTTGGGTAAGGATTTCTTTGGCGCTTCTGTTGCAATAAAAACGGTTCTTTCTGAGGGAAAGCGGGTCTTCCCACAAACTTCTGTCTTCTTCATCTCTGACCTCTGATTTTTCAAAACAACTCTCCCTACCAATTTCCCTTACGGACAAAATCATGAAACTAACTTCCCCTCATGAATCCACATTTATTGTGCAACTCCATTTCCATTTTATTTCTGAGGATTTTGGCCCTCTTTTTTAAAACAGAAATCTTTCGACTTGTGATCCACTTCGTCCCTCAAATTCAGTTTCGATATTTTGTCAAGCATTTTTAGTGATTGCCCTGATTGTATTCATATTAAAAGCTGTGGAATTGCTTCAAATATTTTACTTCGTCCAAGGCCGTGAAACTTTTCGAATACTTTTGCCCTATCTAAATTCCGAAATTGACATTGTTGAGGCTTCCATCCAGCATCAACTATTCCATCGACGTGCCCCATTTTTGGCCCTTAACATGACCAACCCCCGCCCTTTTCTCACCATCACCAAGTCATCACGAGTCCATCGTCCACTCAACGCTCTGGCCCTGATGGCAAACGATCCAACCGACTACGATGATTACTGTAGAAGATTGGACCGGAAAAGCGTTCGGGAGTGGGTCCACCGTAACCGCTTCGAGCAGGCAGAAAAATCAGAGGAAGAGATAGAGAAAAAAGAGGCAGAAGAGGGGGTAGAAGGGGAGGAGTCTGAGGCTGAGTTGACAGAATCGGAAGGGGATTTAAGAATGGGTGGATCCGTCGGAGCACCTCGTGTACAGCGGTGAGGAAGTCCCTCTGGAGAACGAAGGAGATACTGAGGGATAATTCGTTATTTCTGACTCTTTTGAAAAGGATCAAGAGCAGGATGAGAAGAAAGATGAAGAAAATGAGGAAGAGGGAGACACGGAAAGTGTTGGAATGGTGAAGCAGGGATAATAGACCAAGTTTTCCTGACACTGGAACATAATGAAGGCATCTTTAGTGGTTGGGATCTCTCCTAGGAGGAAATAGAGGATTGTGAGCCACTCGCGGATATTTTGAGGGACTTATTGGATGGAATGAATAGTTCGGAGCATTGGTTAGCTCTGATTTCGAAACATAAGATTGTGAGGACGGAGTCTAGATATTTTTCTGCTAGTATCTGCTGTTAGTCTTTCTACTTCACTCGATTCCATCTAGTACTTAGTATATTTTTTTGAGACTTTAGGGTTAGCCTGTATAGCCAAAATGTCTATATAAGTTGAATAAACCGCTTTCTCGTGTGGAATGCCAGCAAGTTTGCAGAAAACTTCAAGTCAAATCGCGAGTTGTAAAAAGTTGAAAGTCAACTTCAGATCGAAGATACATTTTTCTTACGCTGCTCATAGAGCCTCAGTGCTAGACCCTGTCCCTTCTATTTTTGCTTATAGCCCCCTCAACTGTCGTCCTTATCCACTCCTTTTTGTTCGTTCACCTATACCACAGTGGCACTTTTGCCACTTGCAACACCTCCTTCTTGAAGCGATTGTCTCTGAGTATCTCTTCTCCCAACGATTTATCCCTGTCATTTGGAACTCTTGAGGAGGGGGTTGCACCCGAGGTATTCGAGCTGTGGAGTATTAGGGAAAAATTCGGGGGATTTCTTCCTGTAACCATTGATCTCAACGATGCTCGTATAACTTTAACAAAGGGCAAGACTGAAGATGTTGAGGAGTATCTCTATACATATGTTAATGTTTTGATGCGTGGGAAGAGCGATGAAGAGAATGCCGCAAGTATCTTCGTTTATCTTTATATTGACGCAAAGCACAAATATAAGGGCAAGTTTATCGACGGGTAGTCTCTAATTGGAATTGGCTTCACCTCTGTGATGTATGTGAGTAGCATGTGAAAAAGTATGATAAGGAGGTAGACTCAGATGAGATGATTTCTACTGTTATAAAGGCCCGCCTCAAATTCGACGATTTTTAAGCTCGTTGCTATACTTGTGTGATCTCTATGAAAATTCTAGGCTCAACGCCCAAGCCAAGTACGGAATGCTGCGTAAGGAGGCGATGGAGGATAAGCGGCTCTTGGATTTCCACCACATCACAGGCGCTCACACTTTAATGAACTGAAGGGTACTGTAGTAGAACTTGTCAAAATCTCGGAGACATTTCAGTCACTGACTGAGGTTTCGCGGGAAGCCCGTAGATTGCCTACCGTGCATCCCAAAAAGGATTTTCAAAGGCCGTCTACTAGTGCAGCGGTATTATTATCTGTCAGAAGCGATGTCAAAAACTTGGAAGAACGGCTGGAAATCCGATTCGATAATCGACTTGACATGATAACCTCGCAGTTGGTGAGCTTTACTCTTACCACTAAGAAGAACCAGTATTGGCCCCTTATGGCCACAGAAGTCTTCTTCTAATACTATAAGAATGTAAACTTTGCAAATAGGTGCCCTTATAATCTACATAAAAACACTCTTTGTGAAAAGTGCGGTCGGTGTGAGGATCATGAAAGTATCTTCTGGTCTACAGACAACAGAAGAGAAAAGTAACCGGACGCGAGAAGCGAACCAGGACCAGAGATGACACTTTTACATAAACAAGAAGGATAGAAGGTTGACCGATGCCGGTACCGTATCCATTGCTGACGAAATCAGTCAAGCCAATGTGACATATCGGTCAAGTCGATGTGACTTAAAGGGATGGAGAAGGAAAAATTTTATTGAAAACACCTAGGTAATATGATGGGATGCTTGAACATATCGCAGCACCTGTACCTCCTCCGATGACGAGGTCTGATCAATTTGTTCCAGGAGTGAAAATCATTCCAGCTAAGAAAATGGAAATGGATAAGAACTTCAAGAGTATCCCGAAAGATGTACTAGATTATGTGAAGAAGTCCAATTTGGTAGCTGAGCTTGCATCGGCCCCAAGTGGAATAAAGTTTGGTCAATTTTTGAGGGGCGACGAAGAAGATGCGAGAAAAGAACTCAAAAAATATTAAAAAATCTAATAAGTCTGCCAAGGGCAAGAAATTGTTCCTTCAATCGGCCACGAAAGTACCAAGACGTCTTAAGCTGGCACTAGTCAAAGTATTGATATTGAAACCCCAAGCTATTTTCGATTCGGGTGCTGTTCCAAACTTCATTTCAGAAACTTTGGTGACAGGTCTAAGTCTCTATGATGAAAATGGAAAGGTATGATGATGACCAAGGGTTCAAAACAGGTACCAATTGGAATTATAGGCAAATTTGAGACCCAAATATGTTTCCATTTGCAATAATGTCGAATCAAAGGGCAATAGTTGGAGTGAAAAGGCCAAAAATGTTTAGAAACAGAATAAAAATATGTCAAATTCCGTTTTTGAAGATATGGGCACGTCGGAAGAAGTCCTTCAAAATAAGGAGGGTTAGGATCACGAATGTAACGCCTTCTTTCTCCTGTATCAAAGAAAATATCAGACATGATTCCATCTTCCAAAGTAATTGCAAGAAGATTTTCAGATCTAAGACAAGCAAGTGTTCCCGTCAATTACTCGTTTTGAAATATCAATATTCAACCAATTTTATCATAGGCCTAGACGTCAACCACCGATATATGATTTATTCGTCTCTGTTAATGTAACGAGTATGCTCTAAACTGAAAACACTTGGTCAGTTTTATCTCCGTGGTCATTTTTTTGTTGTGATAACACCAAAAAGGATATAAAGCTTCCCCTTTGCGTCAAATACCTACAATCGAACCAATATAAGAATACAAGATCGATTTGCAATATCCAATATGAAGGAAATTCTTGGGAACTTGAAGGATGGCAGAAAAATTCAAGTCAAGTCCCGGGACGCAGCAAGTTGAAAGTCAACTTCAGATCCAAGAACCATTTTCCTTACGCCGGTCCGGGAGTATTAGTGGTATCCCCTGCCCCTTTTATAGTTGTTTGTAGCCTTCTCAACTTTCGTCCTTACGCACCCCTTTTGTTCGCTTAACTATACCAGAGTACGACTTTTGTCGCTTACCACACCTCCTTCTTGGGGCGGTTGGCTCTGAGTACCTCTTCTTCCGACTATCTACTCCTATCATCTTCTATTGTTTAACTGCCGAAATCCGTGCGACATTTCTAAGCAGCGCGTGGGCATCCGGATGTTACCCTCTCTTTCGCGTTTTCCGTTGCATTGAACGAGTTCAGCGGGTTGAAGTTGCAACCTCTTCCGTGGGAGAGTGCAAAGAGGTTGACGAAGGTAATGCCGAAAAGTCGGTACCGGCAGTATAACTTATTGCGGTAATATCGGGTCTGGTTCGGTGAAGCCTTTCTCGCAGTTCCAGGACTGGGTGTCGAGCTGCCTTTTACAGATTATTGGCCAAGATCGGCCTTCTTGGGAGCGTAGTGCCTCCCTCACTGTGATGGCACACTTTTTTGAGTCGATTGTGGTTGTTTGGAAAATTTTACGATAGTTGGAATATATCTTCCAACTGTAAAACGACCAAACCTTTCCCCCTTCACTTTACAGGAGAGGAAATGGATGGATAGGCACTAGTAGTGGTCTCTTTCTCTGAACCTTCAAAACACAGACCTGCCTTCTGCCCCGGGAATTGTCATCAAACATCTCTAACTAGTAAAGCACTTCAAACTCCCTGGTGGCGCATGAAGGCCCCTTTCTTTAATAGATACATTTGTTTATGAGAGTCCAGTCAGCCTGGGAACTCTGCCGACATAAAATCGCAGTGAACAGATCCCACTTACCTCCCGTACGCCTCCCCGACCAGTTGCCCCACTCTGGACGGCTCTTACACGCCAAGCAAATTCCTTGCAGTTGCATCTAATAAATTGTACCACGAAATATACGCTCCCTGACAACAGTTACAAGATATCACAAGGAACACATTACAAATTTGACACCCCGTGTTTTTATTTTCGCGAGTTTTCACTGCTGGAGTTCAAAATAAGTCTGGCAAACTTTAGGATAGATCGAATGTATCTTCAAACAGCAAAAATACCCAAAACTCCCCTTTTCGAACACTGACGAGGTGCCATTCTATGCAGCGATGAAATTCGCTACCTATTAGGCACTCTTTCGAAACCAGACCCACGTAAAAACCTAGGATTCGAAGAATGCGCTAGGTCGTGGATCTCTTGCAATACTGTCATTTGCATCCGTCGAAAAATTGCATCGCGTCCTTAATACGGTGACGAATCATCGCAAAATACGTATCACTAGCGGCAGCTCTCAGTAATACTGCCTACGGCTGGGCCAGGTAGTCTCTGTCCCCACTTCACAACTTTACATTAAAAGGTCAGTATTCACCCCCTTAAGACGGTATTCCTAACATTCCTTCAAATACTGTAGTCCAGAGGGGGGAACGTTTGGATGTTTTACTCTTGGAAGATATATCCGATCTATCCCATGGTTTTCCAGACAACAACAAGCGACTCAAAAAGGGTATACCGACACAGTAATGGGGAAGGAACTATGCTCCTTAAAATGCTACCTTCGGACCAGCCGTCAAGAAGGCCGCATTGGACATGACGGCTGCTGCAGCGTGCCTTTGCATGAAAACCACCCGAACCTTTCCGCACGTCTCCAGTGCCCTCACAGCCACGTTCCTTGCCACGTCATTTAGCACTGCACATACATCCGGGTGCCAACCTCCAAGAGTGGAGATTGGCACAGGCACTTGCCTACCTCTGGTGGAGGTCGCGATAAAGGATTGATATCTTCTCTGTTTTGCATTTCGCGCCGCATTCAGAGAGGACATCGGGTTGAACGCCCTCAGTCTTCTGTTGGAGGGAGCGAAGGGGTTCACGAAGGTAACGTCAAAAAAAGGCGGTCCCTCCGCTGGTTCCCATTGCCTGGATGTCTGGTCTCGTGCGGTGGAGGCCATGGCGTGGCTCTACAATAGGATGACGAGCAGCTCTTGCCAGGTCTTTCGCTAGAAGGGTTACTGGGCGATTGGTACAAGTGATCGGCATGGGGGAACCGAGAAAACGGAGTTAATCCGAGTCAAAGTCGCTGGAAGGCCGCCGCGAGACCAGCCAGCAGGCAGGCCGCGTTGGACCTGGCAGCAGCCGCAGCGTGCCTATGCATGAATATCCCGCGAACCTTGCCGTATGATTCCATGGCCCTGACTGCAACGCTATTACTGAATACAGTCAGACATCTTAATAACAGTGGTGGTGGTAGATCTTTATGGGTCCTGCTATGTCGCACAGAGGCGTGCGGAGTGTAATCATATATTAATTACGGATGCGGGCGGCGGGTAGAAACCAGGCGCGCCTGCATTATTTGGAGACTAAATGCAATACTGTACAGTACAGTACAGTGGAGTAGGCCAGCAGAATAGCTGGCCTTTGTTTCCTACACGTGTCCACGGGGGCTATCTTGCAGCCAGTTCATGGCACTGGTGAGGGTTTTGAGGCTGCCAGAATACTGGATGCAACTATTGTAGGCCTGAATAATACCGGGAAATTTATCTGCTGGGCAGAATTGAGATCATCGCGGTCAATGGAGAATCTGGCGAAACTGTACAAGTCGATCCTTGCAAACCGAATCACGGGGATCACCCGCGCCGGTGCCAGTGACAGTGGTGAGTGAGAAGGAAACGGGTGCTATACAGTATTCTATGTGTGAGCACCTGCGTTGACGCGCGGAAACGGGTGACATGAGGAACAGCGACAGAACTCTTGGGGTTTCTGGGAGAGTTACAGAGGTGAGAGATATACCGTAGTGCGTGCGGACCCGACGAAAGCTTGCAACAATATAATAGTCAAGTCAAGAAACACTTGAGGCTGCGAGCGGGGAGCATTGATGGGGCGAGGCTATGAGGCGGGTTGGGAAAGGAGGTGGAGATGACTCCTTAATGTGAAAGGGAACCAACTCCCAAAGCATTGTCCTTTAAACCGGGGATTGCGAATGTTCTGGCATTGTCGTCAAGCATGCCGCAGGCCGTCTCCAAACGGAGATCACCTGCTCACTGCTTCTTCACTACAACGTACATTCCCTTTGTGGTCGGAAAGTACTTTTCGACAAATAGCTCAGACACGACACAATTGGCCTGCTCGATGAACTTGTAGTACTCGTCCTTCTTTTGCTCAAACGAATTGATGCGAATGGAGATCAGCGCTAAGCCGCCCACGCGCAAATGGTCGAGGACAGGTAGCAGCGCCTCCGGCCCACAGTGACCCTCTACAAACACTCCGCTGCACAGCACAAAGTCCGCGCTTCCATTCTGAACCGCACTCTGTTCAAAAAAGTCGCCCACGTGCAACTCGTCAAACACCTGTTTCTTTCGGGCTTCCTCCAACATGCCCGGGCTCAGGTCATATCCGATCAGCCGAATTGGCAGCGACTCCTTGTCTGCGAGCTCGCGCAACTTTTGCGCAGGGGCGCCCGTACCGCACCCGGCGTCTACAACAACGGGCACCTCCCCAGCTTTGCGGTTGCATTTGATGAGATCCAGCATTTTACAACTCACCACATCCCAAAGCGGGTTGCCTTCCTTCAAGAGATCCTCATCGTATGTGGGGGCCCATTTGTCAAAGGCAGCGGTTTTCTTTTTCGTTGACGCAAAGGATGTGACGACGTGGTGCAGCTCGTGCTCCATTCGGAATTGTTCGACATTTTCGGCCATGTTCCCTTGTTCTTTGCGTATATGATTGGATGGTCAAATTGGGGCAAACACACTGTAACTGAGTTCGAGAGGCGCTCTTCAAATCGAGAGTGGGTACTGTGCTGGGGGGCACAAGCCACAATGCACAAGCTGGCGCGGGGTAGCCGGGGCGAAATGCGTGAACGGACGGAATTAAAGGAAATCAGTTGTCGCAAAGTCAACAGGCGGAAGCAATGCAGCTGTTCTAATCCGGAGGACTCAATGATACATTCACACCCTGCCAGGCTCGAGTGGGTTTATATAGGGAACGGGTGGTAGTGCACCTGGGAGAAAGACCTTGGACAGAGGCGCATATCGATCGGCCGGATCAGATGGGACTGAGGATGCATCTTCACCGGTCGACCTGTTGGAAGATGGAAGACAGGGGATCATATCGGAATCGATCTCTCTTTTCGCGAGAGCCACGAAGCCGTTGGCCGTCCAATTCTACGCGGACAAAGATTCGCCCCGGCGTGCGGCCAGTAGCCACTAGGGTTGTGCTGGCTGGAGCTTCCTCGCGCTCTCGCGACCGGTGGGTCTGTTGGGAGGATGGAACGGGGGCCATATTCACGGCGCCTACAGTTCTGTACGAAGTTTACGTAATTTCATTGTTGAAACTCTCACCCGCAGAGGCACTGGGCACTGGGCACTGGTTAGAGAGTGAGAAGCTAAATTGCATTCAGTCGGCGAGTTTTCCAGTCATCCAAATGACGCAACGATTTGATTGGCTGAAGGAACACCACGCAGATACTTTTGTAGAATGGTGGAACGAGACCTTCATTCCACCCAAAACAGAGACTCCTGCGCTTACCCGTTGTGCGTTGTCTCCAAATAAAGCAGGCGCGACAGATTTCAACCCGCCGCCCGCATCCGTAGTTAATTTATGAATACCCTCCCCACGCTTCTGAGCAATATTGTACACCCCCTACAGATTTACCACCGCTTGCGAAGAGGAGTGCCCTCGAAAAGCAGTACGGAAAGGACAGTCTGTAATTCAACGCAGAGCCTCGCGCTCCAGACAAGGCACTTTGCGCAAGGATGCTGGTGGCGCTAGATCTTTACGCGCTGTAGATCCGCGACGAGTGGTGGAATCTTTGACAAGAAACTAAATGCAATAAGGGCAAAGCAACATCGACAGCCGGGTGCCTGTCTGGCAATCCCAACAGAGGACGCACTGTCCAACGCATCCACCAAGATGCGCTGCTGTCCTGTAGGACCCCGAACCCTCTCACTGCCGAGCAGCGTGATTTACGACTTCATTCAGAAAAAAAATGAAAATACTCCTAGACACACTCTTTAAAGTGCGAAATGCCAATGAAAATTCACTCCGTTTTCTCGGATCCCCCATGCCGACCACTTGTACCAATCATTTGATGCGCCTTGGAACGTAGGATAACCTATTTTTCAATCATTAAGACACCCCAATTTTCCCCCTTGAATGAAAATCCATCTTTGGTACTAGGCAATGGCCACCTTGGGGTCGCGATGATACCAACTCCTGTCCGTGACATTCGCTCCACGACTGTGATAGCTTTGATCATCCGCAGCTACACATTGTTATCGAGGAGGGGGGGAAGGTTTTGGTGTTTTACTCTAAAAGATGCTTCCGCCATCGGTATATGTATTTAATATGACATTCAGATTTACAACTCCAAACGGGTTCCAGCCAATCCATATATCTCAATACAGACACCCCCTTTTTCACCTTCTGAAAGATATACCCGATATATCTATGTATCTATTTATCATTCCTTTCCGCCGTGCACCCACACCTTCCAATGGAAATTACAGTGCGTACTACGACTATGCTTTACAATTCTATTGAAACATGTCACCTCAGCTTGGAGTAGAGAAAATACTCCGACCTCAGTCGTAAGCCATTTTGTTTTGGTGAACAGCATTCTACATGCAAATGAAGGCACTTCAGTCTTAAGGCACGATATATCTTCCAGTAAAACACCCAAACCTTTGTCCCCTTGGTTATGTTGAGCGGGTTGACACATACAGGGAGGACAAGTACGATTGGTCTACAAAAAATCACAACTACTTCTTGGACGGCTGAGAGGGATCCCCAGTTGAGGCGCTCGAGCGCGGCGGCAGGAATGAAAAGGGAAATATTGGCGCGTGGCGGGCGCGGCGATGGAGGCGAGTGGAGTAAATGGAAGGCGCCGGTGTAGAGGCATCGGTAGGGTTGAGATATGGTGTAGTCGTGACGCGAGTAGCGGCTTTGGGTAGGGAAAGCGGAAGGAAAGCGAGAGTGTCGCGTTGGGTAGCGAGTTAACAGATGCTGGGATAGTTTTCTTGCATCTCGCCCGGTGGATTGGTGGGCGAGATGGCTTAACACTATAGTGCAAAATAGTCTCAATTCACTCACGTGTATCTAAAAGGCTATTTATTCCAGAGTAAAACACCCCAACGTTTCCCCATTTATTCCAAATAAAACCCACCTTTTAGCAAAGTACGGCCCTTCCGCTTGCGCGAACTGCCACTGCCACACGTCCCCAACTTGCCGATAAGCCGGACACTCTCCCCATCGCTCAATGCACCACGCCCGGAATACTCATCCTTTTGCGCTCATTTCGGTCCCACGTTTTCGATCTTGCTTGTGTGGTTCCCCTTTGTGTCACGGGTGTGGAAAATAGAACGAGGATTCACCATATAGTTGAATGTCAGGCCCCTTACACCCAGATGCTTTACCCTTCCTAGCCTCGATCTTTCTCCCCTCTCAACAGCTTCTTCACTACTACAATATAAATTTGACGAGTGGCAAGGACGGAATAGGTCGCGAACCGTTCTACTGGGGGTCGACAGCAAGAAATCCGAAGCAGCTTGCAACGAGAGCGGCAGTCGAACTCATAAAGATAAATATTTAAAGCACGCTGCATGTAGGTAATAGGCTGGACGTCTTTGTAACTTCAGGGCGCAGGGGATTCACATCTCCAACAAGTACGATATAAGTTTCCACGATGTCGTACACACGAAATGTGACAACTGATGGATGGAGAATTTATATCCAAGGACAATCTCAGGTGAAGCCACCGTGAAGCTTGAATGGTTCGACGAGGGTACAGTGCAATCCTTTTGCATTGAACTCAGTGGTGTGGGGATCGTACACTCATTTCCAGAGTACAAGAAAGAAATCAACGGGGTGATGGGGATCGAGGAATTTTACTGCCGTCGAGAAGTTGCAGACTTCGAAAAGTATGATTTAGTCAAATGTCTAGGGCGTCATATTCATATTTTTCTCCCTTGGTGGGGTTCGGACAACCCAGGGACTTCTCCTCTAAGGAAGAATGATTTTTTTCGTCTAGGTCTAGATAATTCTGTGCAAGATGAGGATAAGCACAGGATATGCAAGGAACAGAACGGGACTATTTCGAAGATCAATTTTTCCCCTTCGGACACTGGGTCCATTTCCGATCAAGTTCCTAGTTTCTACGGGGCGAGTTCCGATGAAAAAAAGTACCAGGTAGACCTGTACCTCAGGGTATTTGGGCTCTATCCCCCCTCGGGCACCGCTCCGAATTTTGTAAACTCCGTGTTCTCTCAAAAAATGCTTATAGCAAAGAAAGCCATACTTTCCAAGTACAACTGGTGCAAGGACAACCCGGGTACATGGATGAAAATTGATGAACCCCACTCTAGCGCTTTATTCTCTTTGCCCTCGACTTACTTCTTGCCCGAAAATGTTCCCTTCCGTGACTATGGGGGCTGTTGTATGTGTACCGCTCTTAATGATAAGATCAATCTTTTACCTTGTCCAGAGTTCGCAAAAGCGTGTTGGGAGAACTAAATTGAGGTAGAGCATAAGATTTGTCCACGCTATCTTCATTTTCTATCTTCTGCGAAGAATTTGAACCGAGAATATTCTACAATTTCATACTGGCTCGCTTACAACCATCGCAAGAAGTCACACTTCAACCAATCTCACGTCCCGAATTGAACCACTCAGCAAATGTTGGTGTCCGTTTCTGAATGGCACTACCTGACAATCCAGAGACGCAAAAAGTTTTTGTGCTCTCAGTTTCGGATGCCAGAGGCGCGAAACAAGCGATCTGTTTTGATGCCCAGAGATCTCCAGCTCGTATATACGACTGTGCGGAGAGGAAAGAGATGGGCTGAAATCGACTTGAAGTACTTTCCATATGCTGTTCATCTCGAAACAAGAAAGAGGTTTCATACTTCCACGATGTGCGTGACGTCGGCTCTGTATGGCAGACGTCAGGGATAAGTCGTACTACGCATCATCTGATGAAGAAGCGTAGGCGTCGAGGACTTGATAGGCGTCCTATAGTGGGTCGTGATTTTTACTGAAATCCTGGATAATTCTCTTTAATACGAGAAGTGATGAATGAAGGATTCTTATTTGAGCTTATACAGCATGATAATTGATTCCAACATCGTTCGACACTTAGACGAGGTTATGCTTAAAAGAATAAATATCTACGTAAAATTGAGAGGTTTCAACTCAGACACGAGGTTAGGTTCATGGCTGGTTCCCAATTAGTTCTTCTCCTGCAGCACCGATTATCTTATTAGAAGACTACGGTGAATTTCTTCGCGAGTCCTGCGTCCTGAACGAGAATCCAAAATATAGCGCGGATTTTTTGTTACTATAAAAGGACACTAGTAGCGAGAATTCAGGGCCTACCACTACACATTTGGGTTCATCGAAGCGCCTTTGGAAACTAAGACTGAGTCCCAGACTTGAAATTTGCTATTGGTGACTTCATAGGGGAACTCGAAGAGTAGGTAGCGAGCGGCGTGAATGTTAGAAATAACCACCAACTCCGTACCGCGATCTATGTGTCAAGTGTATCAGGTGAAAGAGAGTCCGGGCTCGAATGTCATCTGCGGCGGTACTTCATACAGTATCTCGAAAGAGTTTGCTGTATTTCTACTTATGCGACGACTACGGTAACCCTATACCTATTCTGAAGGCGGGGGTAAGTCCGACATCAGAAAAATTATTCAAAAGAGCACATACATAGAAGAGACGTTTCATTGGCGCTCAGCAAAATATGCCCTGATTCTACTGAATTTTATCCTTTTTTCGTTACGGTACAAATAATTTCCTGCAAATTATGGGCAGGGATTTCCGTAATCATTGCCCCCGTCTAATAAGATTTGTGGATCAACTTCGTGAAAAAGGGAATGATACACCTGCGTTTGCACGCGGTTGTACCGGGCCACACTTATGATCGGTCAAAAAATGGCGAGGGGTGCTTTAGGGGATTTAGGGGATTTAGGGGTTTTTAGGGGATTTAGGGGATTTAGGGGATTAGGGGTTTTTTTAGGGGTTTTAGGGGTTTTTTTAGGGGTTTTAGGGGTTTTTAGGGGATTTAGGGGTTTTTTTAGGGGATTTTAGGGGATTTTAGGGGTTTTAGGGGTTTTAGGTTTTAGGGGGTTTTTGGGTTTTTAGGGGATTAGGGGATTTAGGGGTTTTAGGGGATTAGGGGAATTTTAGGGGATTTAGGGGATTTAGGGGTTTTAGGGGATTTAGGGGATTTAGGGGTTTTATTTAGGGGTTTTAGGGGATTTAGGGATTAGGGGATTTAGGGGTTTTAGGGGATTTAGGGGATTTAGGGGATTTAAGGGGATTTAGGGGATTTAGGGGATTTAGGGGTTTTAGGGGTTTTTTAGGGGATTTAGGGGATTAGGGGTTTTTTTAGGGGTTTTAGGGGATTTAGGGGATTAGGGGTTTTAGGGGTTTTAGGGATTTAGGGGATTTAGGGGTTTTAGGGGATTAGGGGTTTTAGGGGATTTAGGGGATTAGGGGATTTAGGGGTTTTTAGGGGATTTAGGGGATTTAGGGGATTAGGGATTTAGGGGTTTTAGGGATTTAGGGGTTTAGGGGTTTTTTTAGGGGTTTTAGGGGTTTTAGGGATTTAGGGGATTTAGGGGTTTTTAGGGGATTTAGGGGTTTTTTAGGGGATTTAGGGGTTTTAGGGGTTTAGGGGTTTTTTAGGGGATTAGGGATTAGGGGATTTAGGGGATTTAGGGGTTTTAGGGGTTTAGGGATTTAGGGGTTTTAGGGGTTTTAGGGGATTTAGGGGATTAGGGGATTTAGGGATTTATTAGGGGATTTAGGGATTTAGGGGTTTTTAGGGGATTAGGGGATTTAGTGGGTTTTTAGGGGTTAGGGGTTTTTTAGGGATTTAGGGTTAGGGGTTTTTAGGGGTTAGGGGTTTTAGGGGATTTAGGGGATTAGGGGATTTAGGGGGTTTAGGGGATTTAGGTTAGGGGATTTAGGGGATTAGGGATTAG